>VYZM01018178.1:213569-224207 GCA_013398915.1 Dromas ardeola
CCCCAGCCTGCCCTGCTTCTTGGCTGAAGGCGGCAGGAGGAACTTTGGCTGGTGAGACCCTGTCCTGCAGCCCAGTGGGGAGTCCCCACCACTGCCAGCTCCCAGGGAACATTGGCCTGCCCCGCTCCCTTGTTGACAAACCTGTACACCTTTTTAGAGAACATAAGATGACTTTTTCTTTAACATACTGTAGAGAGGTGGGGGAGGTTTATCACCACGAACCTGGTGCTCATTTTTTAAATTAAAATAGAGCAGTGAATTATGTATTAAAAACCACTTGTCGATAAAACCTCTGCAATTTGTAATATCAAATACAGAACATATTCTTCCACCTATTTTAAAAAAAAAAAAAAAAGTAAAAAGAAAGTCTTCGGAGTCTTCAGGGACTCACAAACTTCAGTGTGTGTGCATGCAGTCCTGACTGGTAATGGCTAAACTGTTACTTTTAAACAAAACTTAAGTGAAAGTCTGGAGTGTGAATTACATCAGTCCTCGGATAACCCTGAGAGGCATTTAAACTTGAAAATGTTGTTTCTACCCCTCTTTCTTCCTTGCTTTAAGGACTGTAAAGACGGATGAAGCATTGCTAATTCTATGCTGGCATCTCTAAACTCTTAAAATGAAAACTATATTTCTTTTTTAAACTGCTCCCTGATTGCCTGCTACAAAAACCAGCACGGCATACCAATGCCAATCAGGAATGCTTTTAGTAGTCTTGTGTCCAATTCACAATTAGCTATATAGTCTGAATCACAATCTGGCCATGATGGAAATGGGATGCCTATTAAGAAAGGTACTTTAATTACCTAGAGTCTAAGAGGACAGAGGTCAATAGGAGAGGGATAGGGGACAATACTCATTAAATTGCAGTGTGTGCACACACACACACACTTGCACACACCCACTGACACTGAGGTGGCGCAATTTTATATTCTGATGTGTCAGGGGAGCATTTCTAGAATTTGCCTTAAGCTTTGCTATAAGTACTCTAAACTTGCAAAGTTATTTTGTATCTGTCACCAAAGGAGGCCAGAATATTACCTGATATAAACTCTGGACAGCTTTTTGTGTAAATGCTTTTTGATAGGGCAGGAGAGAAAGGATAAAATTCTGCATCAGGGAGTAAAATAACTTTTTATCTTTAAGAGCATGTAAAAAAATGGCATTAAAAATAAAATCAAAGTCAGGAACATCAGAGATTCTCCTTGATAATAGACTATGAGGACTAGGCAAAAACTGCAATCAGGTATGCATGATAAATGCAACTTGTCATATGATAATTCACAGTCATACATATGTTTTATTTTTGTGTGGATTACGGACACACAGGAACACACACTTCGGAAGCATTTTATGGCAAAATCTACTTCCAGATCTTAAAAGGCAAAGGACCGTTCCAATATCTATTAATTCAATAGTAGCAGAGAGTTCAGAGAGCCCTTAAAATCAAAACCTGGAGAGATTACACTATCAAAGTCTGGCTTCGTTTTACAATATAGTCACAGTAACTCAGGAAGGAGATAAGGATGTTATAAATATAATATTGGTCCTCACTATGAGTAGCTGCTTAGTCATTCATGTGGATGTGAGCCAGGGATTTCTTTCCAGCAATGACAATATATAAAACGCCCACCACAGACATTAGAGAGGTTTGTCTGAGGCAACATCTACGCCACTGTAGGAGAGTAGCTAGTACCAAACTCCTCTGTCAGAATTACAGTTTGATCCAATCTTGCATCTGCAACAAATTAGCATGCATGCATTAAAACGTTAACAACTCTGAGCACAATTTTGCTGTAATTGCAACTCCAGAGCTCTGGTGACAAGTAGGAACATCAAAATATGTTGCATTGAGGAAGGCTTTTATTGATTTATTGATTTCCTTTAAATGTCACCACCGGTGCAATTTAAGTCAGGTTAACATTTATACATGAACTAATCTCACTGACAGCACTATAACTAGATCGGAGTATTTAGAGATAAATGATGTAGTCATTTAAATGCAAGACTGAAGGCAATGGAAATGAGTTCCTCACTCTCCCACCTGACATGGGAAAGGAGAAATTGAGTGCTGTGACAAGGGAACTACAGCTCTTCCACGGCCACAGAAATCCTTTCCTGAATAAACTGTTCTGTCTAAGGGCTGTTAATCATGAGATTGGGGCTTACATTCCTTCTATTGCTACTATCACCAGCAGTAACCTCTCCCTCCCCCACCTGCAAAAGCTTTACAGTAATGCATCTCAAAAGCATGAAATCCATTTTATAAAAGTGAATAGGTCTGATTATTAAAGCGCTAGCGCTTAAAGGATCACGTCTCATCCCATTCTTGACTCTTGAATCAGCAGATACTAGGATTTCATTTGCCAACAAAAATGTTTTTACAGTCCTGCATTGCAAAATTACAGTATCAGCACTTTTAGTATGTTTAGTGAAGGTGTGAAAATACACTTATTTCAGTGACGTAACTATGAGATAAGATTCAGTATGTGTCAATATAAATCCATGGGATTTAATTTACATTCCAAACACTGTAATGAGAGTATATCATAAAGGTTGCAAAGATAAACTGCTAAACATTAGGAAATGCCAGAATAACATTAACTATGAACATTAATTCAGATACAATAAACATAATTGAAACAATATCTTTAATTCTGACACATACTGCTTTCCAGCACAGGAGAGGCTTGCAGTTTAAGTGAGTGTATAGGATTTCTACTTCATTTATTGAAAAGAATGGGAAGATTTGCGGGGAATTAGGAAATCTAAGAGGAAAACAAAAGAAAGCTGACAAGGGTGTCTCAGAGAACTAAACCATCTACAAAGTTGTCAAGCAAGGCTATGCAAGTAATTAATGCTTTTAAAGAAGCCGTGTAATTTTATCTTTTTTTTTCTGTGCCACAAACTAAACGAGGAGTATGAGTCGAAGTATTGAATTGCTGATTGCAGTGTAAGTGCTATCCAGATCCTGTACCGAATTAGGCAGAGTTCAACCTAAACAAAAGCCACCACAGCAGCTTTAATTCAAGAATTTTCTAACATTTTGAGTACTTAACTTTGTAACCTTGATACTATCTTTTCAAAAACACCTTCATCTGAGTACAAATTATTTCTGCTTCACAAAATACCTTTTGTGTGGAAAATGATTATGACATTTGCTGAAAAATCTATATTGGAACATACAAATAGCAGACAGTGATGGAAGTTACTCATGCAGAACAATGACAGGAGACCAACTCAGTATAAATGGGTGGAAACTGAAGAAAACTTACATTATCAAGAAAGCAATTCAACAGTCCTGACAGTATATATTCACTGTTTTATGACTTATTGTACAAGACAGACAGTGAACCAGAAATTAACTTCACAGGTCTTTCAATTAACTGAACTACAGAATGTAATTAAAAAAAAAGTAAAATGCAATTAAAGAGGGACTAGAAATTAAATACTACTACTCTACAAGTAGCTACTAATTTCCTCACAGACACATTTTATAATATCATTGTCAAAGCTACAATTCAATGAACATCATAATCTTTATTTAAAGAGTTAACTTGTTCCAGTAAATCTGGTAGAAATTTGCAGTTTTCAGTGTCTTTGATGTGAAAACTTAAAAGAAATAGACACAGCGTACATTTCTATGTCAGAAGTTTGGCCTAAACAGAATCGTTTCATACCATTTATACTTCTATCAGTGGTATGTAAAACAAGTACTATTTCTTCTCCTTGAAAATGCCAGTATTCATTCTGCAATTCTTTATATGCAATTACAGAAATTGAGAAAGCCCAAACCTCTAGTTTTTTGTTGTTTCAAGTTCTCTGCTTGTTAAAATATGGAGTAAGAACCCTTAAGACTGCAGCTGAAGTCATATGAAATGAGTAAGTGCAGTTATTGCAGTGTGATTTTTGTTCCATCATCCATTCGGAGTGCAGATGACATGTTTCAATTTCCAAGAACAGTGCTGTATTGGCCAAGGAAAACGCCCAACACAGAGTCAAAAGCTTTGTTTCTGCCTATTCTCATTAGCACGCTACTTTTAAGTCACCTCTTTTAGTGTTTTATCACTGTTCAGGAGAACTGATCATTAAAAAAAAAAGCATAGATAACAAAGGGGAAAATAACTTCTGTTTAGGAAAGAAGAAAAGAAACCACACCGTTCTTAAATATGTATTAATTTCTAAAGTGGAGATAAGTGCATTCATGGGCTTCTGTGAATGGAGATCTGCTGTAGGATTTATAAGAAATTTAGAGGAAATTTTGGAGGAAAAGTAATACTCCAAGTATACTGACTAAATAGAGATGGAAAAACAAGAAATTCACTACAGAGGTCACCTACAGACATCCTAACTTTGTGAGGAAACCTTTTTCTGTAAAATGAGGGTACTGAGTGCTGTAGGTTTGGAAAAGATCTAAATATAAAGACAAAGTTTACTATCTCTGCCCAGTCAGAAGCAATTGCAAAAGATACTTAGTGTAATCAATAAGCCACTATTACAGTTTCTGGGAGCTCTTAATCATCACGTTCACAGACACTTTATCAGTAGTTATAAAACCAGAAACCAGGTGTAGGGTGCTGCACCTGGGCAGGAATAGCCCCATGCACCGGTACAGGTTGGGGGCCGACCTGCTGGAGAGCAGCTCGGTGGAAAGAGACCTGGGAGTCCTGGAGGACAACAGGATGACCATGAGCCAGCAATGGTGCCCTTGTGGCCAAGAAGGCCAATGGCATCCTGGGGTGCATCAAGAAGAGTGTGGCCAGCAGGTCGAGGGAGGTCATCCTCCCCCTCTACTCTGCCCTGGTGAGGCCACACCTCGAGTACTGTGTCCAGTTCTGGGCTCCCCAGCTCAAGAAGGACAGGGAACTGCTGGAGAGGGTGCAGCATAGGGCTACTAAGATGATTAAGGGACTGGAACACCTCTCTTATGAGGACAGGCTGAGGGAATTGGGTCTGTTTAGTCTGGAAAAAAGATGGCTGCGGGGTGACCTTATTAATACATACAAATACTTAAAGGGTGGGTGTCAGGAGGATGGGGACAGCTCTTTTCAATGGTGCCCGGCAACAGGACAAGAGGCAATGGGTACAAACTTGAGTGTAGGAAGTTCCATCTCAACATGAGGAGGAACTTCTTTCCTTTGAGGGTGGCAGAGCACTGGAAGAGGCTGCCCAGAGAGGTGGTGGAGTCTCCATCTCTCGAGACATTCAAAACCCGCCTGGACGCCTTCCTGTGCAACCTGCTCTAAGGTGACCCTGCTCTGGCAGGGGGGTTGGACTAGATGATCTCCAGAGGTCCCTTCCAACCCTATGATTCTATGATATGATAGTGACCTTACTAGCTTGGTCTCCCACTCCAAAAGTAGCTGACCCACACGTGGGAGGCTGCTTGCTAGTGATCTTCTGCTTCAAGATTCTACAGGATAGTAAATGATACTCTGGTCTCAATGAAGGTCTACATAGTCTTTAGAAAACTGAGTGTAAAATATCCCCTTCAAACTGATTTCTATGCTGGGGAAAAGGATTCTATAGTACATTTTTCTAGAAGAGAAGTGTTGGGAGGCATTAGCCTTCTTAACAATATATTCTCTGCTCCAAAAGAGAATCAAGTCAGTCATTCTTATGATTCTACATTAATTTTGTCACAGAAAGTGAGTGGGAAAGTTCTATATTGCCATATCTTCTTTCCTTCACGATGGAAAAACTTCAAAGGAAAGGGGCCTCTTTGTGGCCTGACTCTTACATTTTCTAGAAAATATGTTCATTTTTTTTAATTGACAAAATTTCTGAAAGCGAAATTCAAAATAAGGGAGTTTAAAAACATGTTACATGATGCTATTAATTAGGCAGCAAGAACCACATTTGCTTTCAGTTCGTATTACTCTTGAATAGGTAGAACAACCTTAATTGTCAAAAACAACATTCCCATCACAACATGCAAAAATTTTCTAGGTGGGAACATTACATTTTTCCTGGCTATGCCATCACAGAACAGAACAAATGTCATTTGCCAAGTTCTTTCATTGATTTTAAACAGCGCACATCAAGGACAAGTGTACAACAGGGGAAGCATAACCCATTACACTGTAATGGATATTGCTAAAGGTTGCTTCATTACCTTTACTGGATGAGTGGCTGGTTTTTCCTTATATAAATGGCACCCTTTAGACAAAACCTCTTCCACATTCGGCTGTTTAGCCTGCACTGCTGCTTCAGTTTCCTGAAAAATAAAAATACACGCAGTGTAGATTAACTGTAGCATAAGCAATAAGACTGAAAAGTCCTAAAGCTCCACTGGAGGCTGTAAACCACCAGTAGATTAGTTTCTACTCAGGACTGGGTTTCTGGGAGAACAGTAGCAGCTAAGGACAAAGAGGGTCACCAGAGAAAACAAAAGCAGAGGGATGGAAAAGAGTAATGCTTGCAAAATAAGTAGCAATAGGTCCCTTCATCATGAAGGTTTCAATAAAATGATTACATAGGTAACACAAATTCATACTAGGAAAGACAGGCATGAGAAATCTCATTTAAGCAGCCCTGCCTTTTATCTGTTTTACATTACCAGCAGATTAAAAGTGCATAGGTAAACATTTTGTTCATACAGTACAGGGCATTAAAACCGTATCATGAGATGCAACAATTATACTGAATTTAGGAAGATTAAAAATATTAATATACCACCAGTAATAGTAGTTTTCAACTAGTACTTATCTGGTAAAGCATTTATACCAATGAATTTTAAAAAAAAAAAAAAGCACAGTAGTAGAAGTGACAGTTCCTAAAGGTATGGGGAGGCACCTACCATTTGCAATGACACCTTACTGAATTAGCAAGAGCATATTCTCTAGCAATTTTCTTTTTTAATCTGGAAAGGTGTCATTCATGTGTTAGCATAAGGCAGCTCCAAGAAACCCTCCCCATACACAGTAGCTTCATTTTGTCAGGCACTGACCAAATAAATAATGGGTGAAGCACTACATGTAGATAATTAAAAGAAAAAAAAAACACTGAAAACTATAAAAGAAATTATAAACTACACGTGGAGTTCCAAGATTCCCATTCTTTTAATTTCTCAAGTAATATAAGCAAAAAAAAAAAAAAAACCACACAAAAAACAAAAAAAAAACGAGCAAAACAAAACCCAAATAAAAAACAACAAAAAAACCCAAAAAATCCCAGAGTTATCTGAGCTATTAAAATTAACTGGTTGCATTGTTTTTGTTTTCCTCTCTCCACTGTTCTCCCACCTATTTTATGGCTTGATTACCTTGTCCTAGCCAATATTGCAGACTATCCACTGACTCTCCAACTTGATTTTCTGTCCACAATCTCAGTTATCATTAGAGTGACAGCAGACAAGATTGCGTGCTAGGCTTGTCGCTATCTAATCCGACACATCATTTCATTGGCAGAAATCTGCTATTCTTTGCTCTGCAATAAACTTGTTGAAATCTATGTCATTCTAAGTCTCAGAAAGGGGACATTTTGCTCCTCTGGTTCAGCTCAACATAGAAAAACGTGCCTACACTGCCGCCTGAAATTTTACTGGCAAAACTTTATGGACAACCAGTAAAAATAAAAAGTGTTGATAAATTCACTATAATCTCCCATTTTCCTTTTCAAATATTTTTTATCAGTATCAAATGAAGTGAATTAAAGCTTCTCTGATTTCTTGCAATGATATTTGAAACATGTTCGCATTTAATTGCTTTTTACTGCACATTTCAATATTACTGAGATATAAGGATTCATAGGGAAAGCGCACTGAAAAGCAACACACAGCAAAATTGGTAACCTGCAGTGTGGATCTGCTTTTGAAGTGGATCTCAATCTTCCCCACTCACTGGGCTTTGGTTTCCACCATGGACTGGACTGGGAGTATGCAAACTGGTTTTTTTTTTCAGTCTGTAACCAGCATGGAAGGTGTGTTCTAGGAGAGCACCTAACACAGTCCAAGGCCCTGAGGGCACCCCCAGCCCTGCCTGCCCCTGCCCAGCCCCTCAGGGCTCCCCCACCTGCCCAGGGCCCAGGACCCCATGTCAGCCCCCCGGGGCCATCAGCCCCTGCCCCACCAACTCCACAGCAGGGCTGGTCTCCAGCTCCCCACAGTCCTGCCCGGCCATGGGCCCCGCTGCGCTGGGCCCACCCGCGGGCCCATGTCCCATCCCCAGGGAGGTGCCCAATGCCCAGGGCTGCCCCCATGCCACCCAGCTGCCTGCTCCTGTCTGGGCAGCAGCATGGGCCCAGAGTGCCAGGCCCTGCCCCTAAGACCCCCCAAGGGGAGGCCTACAATGGCGCCGGCCCACAGGGTGCCGCTGGCCCTGCAGGGCCCTGGCAGCTGTAACAAGGATGAACAGAACTTGAGCACTTACTGGTCCCTCCCAAGTCATCTTCACTGCTTCCCCTCCACATTTTCTAGACTTGAAGAAACGCAGAGGCTCTTTCAGCAGGCTCTCTTAAGCTTTTCCATGTATCTGAATCTAACTAGGTTTATAGTAATAGCCACTAACAGTAACAGTCAAGTTCCGCCACAAGGAGCCGAAAATTCAAACCGAGAAGAACCTGGCTAGGGACGGCACTCCAGACTAATTAAAAGGAGTATTCATAACAGGAGCTGCTACTACTACTCCTGTAGCTGTAACAAAGTTTGGCTGCTCAGTACTATTTATTTGTACTCTACCTTCTACATTGAAATTTGAATCATGATTTACCATATACACAGACATATAAATAGGCTAATTTCCCTTTTAAAATTCAGACAAAAAGAAAAAAAAAAGCAAAATGAATGACTGATGGTACCCTGCGACTCAGAAAAGATGAAAACATTTAACAATCCTTTTCACTGTCATTATTTTATGCTAATACTAGTATACATAACACACAAAAAAATAAGATATCCCATTTCTACATATAAATATTTTTAAAGGTATTCTTTATGGATTCAAAAGGTATTTGTGCTTTATGTATAGAATACAGGTATATTTTTCCACAGCCAGGTAACAGAAGCATAATGTATTTTGCTGTTAAATCACCGATTCTTTCTGCTCTACAGTTTTCTGAAGTTACATGCACTAATCTTGTGATCTTTCAAAATCAATGGCCTTGACCTAAACAGAAATGCATTGTGCAAGTCTATCCAATATAGCATGATGCTTCATTTGAGATTTATGTGGAAATAAGAACAGAGATAAGAGTCCAGAGGAAACGGAGGTTCTCAATATCTTGTCATTCATTTGGACACTGCTGAAACTAACAGATGTCTTGTTTGTTAGACCAGCAACTCCTTTTAGATTGTGGCACATTAATTCCAACATCATCTAAAAACATTGCAAAATGATTTTAAATAAGTGCACACCTGGCATTAAATCGCTGCAGTAACTTTAAGGGAGCTCTTTGCCCAGTTCTCTGCCTGATGGGATAGCCCCTTGATGAATTCTGCCCAGTGAGCAAGTTTCCAGCAATTTCAAATCCATTTGCTAGGTGACACCCTATTAACGTGGGTCGACAGGCAAGAGAGTAGTTTCAGGATGCTGCTCCATCATTCAGTTCCCCAAAGAGAACAAAAAGGTAATGACCGTAACATGGCCTCCAATGGTTCGCTTGCAACAAAGAGAGCGCGGTTATTATCTTGCCTGCGCAGCATCCAGGAGAACAGCATACTCCCAGAGCAGGGCCTGACGTCTGCTCTTGATCACACAGGCCAGGCTACTACTAAAGCTAATAGAAGTTGTCCATGCGGATGTCCATCAGTTTTTAGAGAATACCAAAGCCGTAACTTTTTAGAAGTCCTGACTGAAGATCATTGATGACTCTGTCACGCTCGCTTTGCTTGTTGTGGGAGGACGCCTGTAGGGCAGATGTAGCACTGTCTCTGGGAGTCAGAGCTGACTACTGGAATTGCACGATTTATGAACTGCCTGTGAAAGGAACCATAATGCTACTTCTGGGCTGGGTGATGAATATGCTAATTAAACTTTTCACACATATGGCAAATTAAAATATATCATCATTGGAAGCTGCTGTTTCTCAAACATGTATAAACAGCAAGAATCAAACAGGCCACCTTTTTTCCATGACGTATCCTCTATGAATTTTCAGTGGTGTTAAAATGCTGCATCTGAACTGATGAAACCCTACTGCTGAATAAGCCACATTGGTTTATGCATTTCCAACAACATGTCAGTTCAACCTGCTGAGCAAATTTACAGGCTGAAAAAGTGGCAGGGACTTGTGTACAGCCCCATCTGGACTAGGAAAGTCTGTTCATATAGCTTAGAACTTGGAAAATTCATACTCCCTAGATGAAACCAATATATTGACTAAACCTCTGGTATGTATGCCAATGGAAGAGAAAGTTTAATGGCTTGGCATATGCTATTTCAAGAGATGGTAACTATCCTACCAGACACAGACAGGCTGTTTGACATATGCTGCACGTATACTAGGAGGCCCAGAGAACTATCTATAAAAGTATCTGCAGCATTTCAGACTGTGTATTTGTCTATATTTAGAATCCCGAGCACTGGTTAACCTTCTCTGGTAATGCTGGTAAAACTTTTGGGATCGATTTCCCAATGAGATCTCCATGGGACATTTTCTGCAGGGACAGCAGGGGAAAAGTTGAGAGTGTCCCTTGGGGGA
>VYZM01018179.1:0-55376 GCA_013398915.1 Dromas ardeola
GGGAGGTTATGTAAAGTTGAGGAAATGTTGTCCGTTACTCTTTAATTGTATGTTACTGCCTGCAGGGCTAATAGCACCCATCGTGGGATGCAGGCAGAAGAGTATTTTGATGATTGTGTAAAACTTATTATGGGATATATCAAGTGGATTGTGTCAGTGTGCAAGACTTACTATAGCATGTTTAGGAGTATTAACAAAGGCAGGAAAAGGTGGACTGATGAGGAATGGTGTGGGAAAATAGAAGAAGGGGTTAAAGGACCTGGTTGAGTGTAATCAGGTTGCGGGTCAGTACACTTGTCTGATTGAGTCCTGTGCTTAATTACCCCACTTTGCCATATCTTTTTATTAAACCTAACTTTTAATGTCTGTAGGGGTGAGCTTTTCATCCTGAGTGTGTGTTTATGTGAATATTAATGAATTTAAAACTGGACTAGACAGCGAGCAGGAGAAGAGGTCTTAGTACCAGCAACTGGAGTACCACCATGAACCTCAGGAGCTCAGAGGTCTCTGTACCCGCAACTGGGGGGACCTGATACTTGATAGACCGAGCATCGAGGCCAGCTGCTAGAGGGATTGATATTGCACATACACATATAACGGATATTTAAAACTGTGTGCGTGGACACCCGTGGTGTTACATTCTGCTGGTAGGGTTCAATCCTGATCAGCTGGAGAGGATGAACAGGGATCAGGCTGCCTGTTTGTGTGAGTGCTGTGTGTGTTCTGCCTGCGTTGATCTGCGTGAATATGCATATATCTATATATGTACAATATATAATGAACATGTGTCCTTGGGAATGAATGCTCAACCTCACTACTGTCTGGAGATGAGGTCACAGACGTGCAACAACCTCGCGTCTATCAAGCTATGGGATTCGGCAGGTTCTTAAGAAAGCGCTCCAGTCTGTGCAAGTGAGGGTCTTTTTAAAAAAAATCCTTATGTGCAAGCATATTTTTGGAGATGAATCTATTACTGCCAAGCAGGTTTAAACCTCCTTCTTGTAGAGGGTGGTTCATTCATATATCCACTAACATTGCTCTGTAATCTTTCAGAACTTCCCTTCTTAAGATTGCGTTACAAGCTATTTTCATAGAATGAGGAGCCTTCAAAATGAAATGACAAGCAGAAAAATCACAAGTCATAAAACATAAAGAATAGGGGAATTCACTTTATTAAACTGCCTTTTTTTGAACAACAGCACAAGTAAAACTTTGCTTCTTTACATGTGATACTATAAAAATGATCACTTCGCTATTATAAATTAGTACTGCAGTGTGGGAAATGACCAGCTGAGGTTTGTTTTTTGGGGTGTGGGGATGGGGTTGGAGGCTAGGTGCTAAATCATAGGATCTAGTTTACTTCTTTTGTGTGGCTAAAGGCAGAGCATGTTCCTGCGAAACAGTAAAATTTAAAAGACATTTCCTTTTGAAGTACGATTGTACATCATTTCCTCCACTTGCACCCAGACACTGATATGGCAAATGTCTGTTTCGTCTTAGAAATTGTAAAAAGGTTTTCTCAGTGCTTATAGAATATTTCATGGTTTTAGACATTAAAATTGAAATCATGGCACATACATAGAAAATTTTGACCTGAATTGTTCAAGTTGTTGAAGTCATAAAAATCAAACCCTACATTTTTATGATAGAAAGTTTTGCAAATCTGAGTCCTCCACGGTGTTACAGTCACGCAGGAGCTGTAACTCCGAGTTTATTTAAGACTGCGTTGGATTAAAAATTTTTTAGCTAACGAGGTAAATTCTCCAAGGGGCAGGTGCCTGTTATTCAGTCAAACTGGCAAGGGGAGACAGGTTGTAACAAATAAAAACATAGCACTGACAGTTATCACAAAGGACATCTGTCTTTGAATGGGAGAAAAAGTTGCTAATTTGAGAGACAAACTTACAGTGATCATTTAGGTAATTATATTAAATTACGGTTAATATAAGTAATTATAATTATTTAATTATGGCATAATTCAGCACAGTTAGAGTCAGTCATGAGACGTGGTTGGTATCTTGCCTGCGGAGAGGGAATACTCTCAGACATAGTGTGTCTATATCTTGTGTGAGCTGCCACCGCATCCAAAACTGGCTCAGAGTCGCTAGCGATATTCGCACAGCTGGAAGCTCATGGAACGACAAGCAATGGAAATACAAAAAAAAGGCTTCTTACCTTGCCTTCTGGGCAATGAAGGCTTGTCCTGGGAGTACTTTTTCTAACGTTATGTCTGGTGGAGTTTAAAATCCCTAAGTGCTGCTCCGCTTTTTATTCTTTTCTCCAAATGATTATGCCACAGCTTAATAGTTCCCTCTATTAGAATATTTTTTCTAATAATTATTCAAGGTTTTCATTTTCAGTAATGTAATTATATGTTTTTTTTTCTAATTATAGCTACTGTTTTTCTTATCTGACTAAAACAGAGAGGATTATTTTCTCCCTACTTCTGTGAAGCAATACCTCAATCAGAATCGCAATGCCCTTTTTCTTTTTCTGTTGTATTACTTAATAATCTAATTAAATTCCCAATTAAAATATCCAGATCTCTTTTGGGATCAGTGCCTTTCAGATTCTTCTCACCCAGAGGCTAATAGTGAAATTATTTTTCCCAGATGTATTAAACATCAGTCCTATAGAGACTTATGCAATTTCTCGGTTTTATCCTTTGTGACTATTCCTGTTGAGTCAGATAGGACTACTCAGAGTGCATAAACTGAAGCACGTGTTCGAATCTTTGTGATATCAGTCTTTCATTAAAATGAATCTTGATTAAAAGTAAAAGTGATGTTATAATATCAACTTTTAGATCTCCTAACTGTTTGATAAACGTGTGTTTACAGTTTGCCTTAGTTGAATATGATCTATCAATAATTTCTGAATAAAACCAGAAGGAATTCTTTAAATTAATATACATTGCTTCAGTCTAAGAATATTTTATGTCTCTCAAGGCATTTTTATTTTTCTGAAATGAGACTGTAAAGTTTAGAATTCTAACAAAAATTCTGCTTATTTTTCTAAGGAAGTTAAAATATTTTTTTTCCCCTCTTCATGCATTATTCAAAGCAGCCAGATGCTTTGGGTATTCTGCTTGCCTTTGGAAGGAAACTAACATTTCCAATTTAGGGTTATAATTTAAACTGAAATATCTAGGTCTAGCGTAGTTCTAGCGTAGTTAGCGTACTTTATTGCTTTCTGTCTGATTGAACACATAAGACTGAATTATCTTTACAACTCCTCAGGTTTTGTTTCTCTCATGTTCTAGACTTTTTTGTTGGGATATATTGTTTTCTGTGTCTCTAGGAACTGTCATTTCCCAGCAGCCTTGAAAAGTTTAGTATTTTGGCCCTAATTACTTTTTAATTCTTTCTTGCCAAAACCTTTTGATATGCTCTGACTCAATCACAGTTATTTGACCCAAAGCAGGATTTAATACCTGTAGCCTGTTGTTACATGGCAGAATAGAATTTTTTATAGCAATGGTGCCTTTTTGTACCCTTCTCTGAATCTCAGAGCTTATGTAAAACTCTGATTTATAAAAAAGTGTGGCTGTTTGAACCCTGATTCAACCAACCATCCTTACTTTGCAAATCTCTAAAGCATGTGTGTGTAATAGAATGCTTGCTGAATAGAGAAAGATGAAAGGTTGTGCTTATGCTTTACTGAGCTACTGTATAAGAAAGGTTAGAATAGATGAAGGTTAACAGATGTGGGAACCTCTTGGAATTTTTGGTAGTTCTTTGGAATGTCTGAGTTTTTACTTCTTAAAACATTTCAGATGACCGGACAATGATCAGAGCTTAACAGGGAATTGAACAGGTTAGGTAGGTAGTCCTGAAACCAGAGATTTGCATTTGTATCTTCACTCAGATTACAAAAGTCAGCAAAAGAGATACAGACTAAATCTCTTTCTGCTGATCTATTTGCTTGCTGCGTGGGGAATTTTCTTTCCATCTTGTCTGTGCCCGTGGAAGGAAACAAATGCTTAATCTTCTATTCTCTTTGGAGCACCTCGATCAAGCGAGGCTTTTCTTTTTGACATTTCTGTTTTCCCATCATCCTTATCTAGGTTCACTGTAGAGGGAGACAGTGACAGATTTTCTAGGAAGTGAGGGATAACCCCCAGTTTCTTAAGTGTATTTAAGAATATGACAGGGAACATAATATGTTCCTGCTGTGTCAGAGTGAATATCTGCTATCCAACAATAGCCTAAGGAAGAGTACATGAAGAAAGTCAGCATTTGGTATTTTCCACGATATTCTTCCAACCTCCAGTTGTTCCTGACCAATGGACTTATGGATTGAGGGGTGTCTTTGCATTTAACAGCCTTTGGTAGATTTCCCCCCGCCCCCCTCCATGACGTTGTCCTGTCAGTTTTGAACCTACCTGGACTTTTAGCATCAGCACCCCTCAGTAGCAAGGAATTCTACACTATGGGGTCACACACAGGTGATAAAGGAAAGTGGTTTGTTCATTCTGACACCTCCAGTTTAAAGCAGCTCGTCTCTTTCTTGATAGACATCTTGGGTTCCTCTTGAGAAGGTTAGCACCCCATCTTTTGGTACAATTTTAACACTCTCTGCTACTGCTGCAGTTTTTGTGTAAGCACACACATGCTCTCACACATCATTTCCCCGTGGACTATTCACACAAAACTCGCCATGCTTTGGTGGCCAGCAATCAATTTCAATCAGCTCTGTCTGTCCAAATCTGTTCATATCAGATTGCAAGCCTTGGTCTATCAGCTGCGGGATGAATTCTCCCGGGCAGCTGAAGGAGAAATAAGCCAGCTGCTGGCCCTGCCCTGTTACAGACCAGGTTATTTTGCTGTGATTCAAAGCCAATTACTTCCTTCTCACTGCAAAACTGTCTCTCCGAGCAGAGAAACTGAAAGCGGATTTTGCCTTTTGTTATTTCGAAAACAAGCGATGTTAGGGTGTGTTAGGCCAGGCTGACTTGGACTGAGCTGCCTGGTTTTAAATACTTAAACTAGGAACAATGTCACTGGCCTCTCCCCAGACAGCAGAGCGAGATAATCTGCTCAAGGGAAATCTGGACCTTTTCCATATTTACGCTCCTGTTCCAAATGACTCTGTAGAAGCTTGCCTTTTCCCACTGACAATAAAGGGAGTGCGAGGAAATTGGACAACTAACTTGAACATTAAAGTCTGTTAGCTAAAATTAGGCATAAATAAGTGTGGGCAAGGGAGGACATGGGATATTGACCATGACAGTGAATGGGAAGCTATCAAACGCATTAATGATCTGAGCTAGGTTGCTAGTTATGGGATGTGAGTCTACTAGTATGTAAATGACCGAAGCTGGCTTTTAGCTTCTTCTGTTAGAAACTCATGACTTCATGTCTGAAGTCCTTCATCTGGTTCTGTTATGCCGTCCAGAAGGGGATCTGTCTTGCTAGTATTCATTTGAAATACTTGAATCATGTATAACTTCTCTTCTCCAAGAAAATCATCCTGTGCTATTTTTTACTGCACTTGCAGGATAAAAAATTCTTTGAAAGCAGAGCCCTACTTGTTTGCTTCTGTGGTACTTTGATATTCTAATCTCAATACTGCCTCCTATATCCTTTTAATAATACATTATAGTGTAGTTTATAGGTGGTACCAAAAAAAAAAAAAGAAAAAATGAGATCATAGCACAATGACAATTTAGAAATTTAAAGTTTAATTACTATCCATTCACTGTACATTAAGTCTACTGAAAGAGCAGTACACTGGATTGATTGTTCTTTATTAATCTGTGTAGGAGAAAAAGTTTAGGCAAGTACAGTTGAGCCTTGTTCTGACTTTCAACATTTGTGCCATAAATTAGCTGTACTGTGTGATGCCACAGATGTTATATGTGCTATTTTTATTGTCATATTTTTACCCTTTAGCTTAAATTTTCTTATTGCCCTTTATAATCACTGGGCAATTGGTAAGAAAGCAAAAAGAACACTCAATCACGCAGACAGGCTTTTTATAATGGGATGTATTTTTATTAGCTGATCAAAGGCACTGACAAATAACATTTTGAAATGAGGTGGATACCTCAAATCAAGAAGGCAATTCTGCAGTTTCCTGGTGATGTTGGCAGGAGAAGATATATGCAACTTATTTATTTGGTAATTATACCTTTTCCCTAACTAGGTAGAAACTAGGCTCTGTTCATCTATGCATGTTCCACTGAAAAGTCTCTCCTGTCAAGAGAAAGAGTAGACAGAAAACAGACAAGAAGTGGCTTGTAATTTTGAGATATATAGAACGTAGTAGATGAAAAATACTACTCAAAAGCTATCAGCAGCAAGCTATAGATTGGTTCAGTTTCTTTATCTAGTTATGCAGACCATTTTCTTTGGGCTGCTAAGACCTTTGCACTTTCTACTTATTGCTGCGCTAGTTCTCTTAGACTCTCTAGCATTTCTGGTCACTGCTATGTCAATGTCAGTAAGTACAGGATAATGCTTTGGATCTTTTAGATCTGAGAAAACATGATATTGTTCTCCAACGTTATTTGTCAATGCTAATAAACAAACCAACCTGTTCAAACATGACTGCATTGGTTCACTGGACATTTCAACTGCTCCCTCATGACTAATCAAGGGCTACCAACATATTCAGAAAATAGCTCAAGATTTGTCACCCCACCCCTATACCTGCAGGCTGTTGTTACAGTTTATTTGATCTGGACCTGTGGTTCTGATCATTCTTAAAACCCTTGCTGAAATTGTGTAAGCAAAAGACAAAAAGAGTTCATGTTCATGGAAAGTCAAAGCCTACGTGTCTCTGTCCTTTCTCCCATGTACAGACTTGGGGGGTTGACCACTAAAACAGGGTGAATATAAAGTGGATTCTTTTTCAGAAGTAATGAGGTAATTTGAATGACACAAGTAAAATTGGATAAACTATGACCCTCAGTGGAGAGACATCAGACCATGCTACATCACCCCTGGTCTGTTTACCTGTACGACTTCTAATTCTGTGATGGTTTTGCTGAACCCAAGCTGATTCTTGTTGAGCTTTATAGGCAAGGTTTACACCAGTAAATTAAGAAATGCCAATGAACAAGCCCAAGCACTGGGGATCTATTAGAAACTGTTCTAACAATTCTACAGAGTGGGTGGTGTGCTTTTTGCTTGTGCCAGCCAGCATGGTCTGAACTAATCTGTGAGCTAACCTAGGCCAACGACAGTTCCCAATAGACAGTTTGTATTCAACCACAGGATTTTGGAGGCCAAGGCAATTTTAAATTAAGGTTGTGGATTGTTCCATGCTGGATGTCCTTAATGCCAGAGAATTGCCACAGGCAAGTTTAATTTACATGTGTGGATATAACATCTGTGTTAAGCCAGAATTCTGGGTTGCAGGATGCCTCTTGTTTTCTGCACAAAACCCCCCACGCTTGGTTTGTGTAAAGGTATATAGAAAGAGACCGTCTGCTCCTTTGACGATATCTGGTCAAGGATTTTTTTCAGTGTGTAAAACAGGATAATAAGAAAAGGAGGAAGGTAACTACTGGAGCCAGTGGGGTCTCAGCATCAGTTACTGGAGCTGGTGGGGGTCTTTAACCTCTCGCCACTGGGGCAGGAACTGTGTTTGTCCTAAAAACCAGCTATGGGGTTACAGGTGTGAGTGAGGCGAGGGAAGGGCTCCGGGGCCAGGGGCTGGATCAGGACCACGGGTCACAACCTGTGTGCCAGCTGGTGGCTGCTGGGGCAGAGTGTCTGTACCTGCCCCACACCGGGTGTGCGTGGGATGTGCGTGTGGATTCACTGGCAAACTCCAAGCTGGACCAGCTGGGGAGTAGGAGGCCCTGGGTCTGGGGAGGGGTATCAGGCGGGGGGAGGGTCTGTGCTGGTGTTTGGGGGGACCCGCGAGCGTTGGGTGCCTGTGGGAGGAGTGTGTGAGTGTTGTGTGTGTGCAGCGAGCACCCAGCGGGACCAGCCGGTGAGTCGGGGACCCGTGGGGCGGGTAGGGGGGCCAGGATCAGGGCAGGGGTACTGGGGGGCAGAGGGGCTATGACAGTGATCAGGGGATCCATGAATGTGCATGTGCTTGTGAACCTGGGGAGAGTGGTGTGTGCGCTGCACCACTGACCTTCTGCCTCTGCCAGCCCAGGAGAAGGAGGGGACGTGGCTGTCTGTGCCTGTGTCTGGTGTGAGTCCTGAACGCGGGTGCTGCTGGAGGAAGCGCCTTGTCTGTGTGACCGGCTGTGTGCCTGGGATATGTGCTTAGCTTCACTGATGGCTG
This sequence comes from Dromas ardeola, assembly GCA_013398915.1. Lineage (NCBI taxonomy): Eukaryota > Metazoa > Chordata > Aves > Charadriiformes > Dromadidae > Dromas > Dromas ardeola. The sequence goes on from VYZM01018179.1 coordinate 8,248, forward strand.
AACCTGCAAAGGGGACAGCAGAAGCTGCATCTTTCAGCCTGGCCAGAGATGCCGGGGTACTGGGCTGGGCTCCAGCAGCTGGGCAGGAGGGGTCTTGGGACGGGGTGGCTGGAGGAGATGACCACTCTTAACAGTACCAGGCTGGCCCTTGTGTTTGTATGGGGCTAAGCCAGACCTATTGAGCAAAGGTAGGCAGAAGCTACCTGTATGGAGACGCCTGCATTTCCTTCCCTCCTCCTACTTCAGGTTTTGAGTAGGAGGCAAACTAAGAAGTGGTCTTCCTCTTTCTCAACGAGTTCCTCTTCTGGGTTGAGCAGCAAGAAGAATGTGAGCCAAGGTTTGGTCCAGCTTCTCTTCCTATCTGATCGCTTGCCTCCTTATTAGCCCTTTAGCTTTACATAAGACCTCACAGACAACCTTCAGAAGCAGAAGGAAGAACGCTCTTATTTTGCAATGCAGGTGAGTTAAAACCTGTCTAGGAACTATTGAAGATTCATGAGCTTCATCTCTGGGGGTGGTCAGCTGATGGTGTGAGCTGACTGGTAGGCTAGCAGCATTCCCAGAGACCATCTAAAACTGCTTTATGGGCCAGTTTGATCCACTGTCCACACTTTGGTCACCCCTGCTCTGCTGCATTAGCTCTACACATAAGGAACTGTTACGTCTCAACTAAGTGTACCATGAGGACTGAATCTGTCAAAAAGTTATCTTCACTAAGCACCATGTTTGTTTTGCATCTTTGAACATCTAATTGCTGCTAGAGATGCATTTCTGTTGTCTCTTGACTTCACGTAAAAAGGTATTAAATCAGCTGGATTGTGCACACTCTAGGAAGAGGTCAGAACTGATCTGTCCGATTTGAATGACAAACTAGAACATCAGGTATCCTGCCAAGAAAATGCAAGAAGAACTATATTCTCCTTTTTAAAGTTTTGGTTTTCGTAAATTTCAGTTCCATCTCCTTAAACAGCTTTATATCCAGCACCTGAGTGAGAACATGCTGCAGCTGGAAATCTGGAAAAGGTCATTTAGCTGAAACCTTTGTTGATAGGCATTTGGGGATTTTTTGTGGTACTTAATACTCAATCTATAACAAACAAGATGACACCTTATCATATGAAATTGCCAGAAGTGAAAGTGCATACAGTAATAAGAAACAGAGGTGTAGTAAGTAAATCATCTCTTTGTCAGACAGTAAATTCATTGTTAAGACCTTTTACAGAATGCTCTACATGTCTAACTATGTCTCTTTTTTCTTTTTTTTTTTTTCCCCAGGATGATCCAATGAATCTTATTTCTTCAAAGCAACATCTATAGTTCTCCCATAACTGGCAGAGGTTTAGAGTATGCTAAACTGTGCTCTGAAAAGAGAAGACAGGAGGAAAAGGAAAAAAAGAAATTAAATATTATAGCAATGAAAGCAACTTAGAAGCTTTTGGCTTTCTGTCAATGAGAAGTGATTAAATTTGCATCAAGGAATTAACACATTAATGTGGCACACTCTGCAGCTGCGCCCTAAAGTATATATTAATAGTACAGAAAAAAAAAAAACCATCCTGTTATAATTCCCAGTGATCTGCACAATTAAGGCAACAACATTTTTGCATTTTCTCCTGTGCTGACAGAGAATGCTGTATGGGTTCCTTCATTAGTATGCATTGTTGTATGAACCGATTCCCTATTGTCGCTGTAGACTGTCACTAGCAGCCACAGGAGGTCTAGGAAATTATACAAGTATGGATCACAGAATGATTTTTAATTAAATGTGGCAAATATCAAGAAATCTATGGTTCATTTTGATTGATTTACATTATGGTAACATCACTCTATTGATAATGCAATGACATTAATCCAAATTTAAAACAATTTTTTACTAGTAATTCAGATTTTCAATCTGCTGAAATATCTGTTAAAGCAATGTATATATATTTAGTTCTATCTGAATTTTCCATTGTTAGAGTTTCATTCTCCTACAAATCAAAAAACCTTCAGTTTCTCTGTATTTGTGACATTACTATGGGAGTGTTCTTGAGAACTGCATGTTTTGTGCATGCCCGAATCTATTTATTTCGCCTCTAACATTATCCTTCATGAGGTAGTCTTTTGATTCATTCCTGTGGCATTTGTTTCTGAGAATTTGCTAACGAATATGAGTCAGAGAAAAGAATAAAAATCCACATGGCATGTAAAATATGTGAAGAGAGTAACAATTCTTGCAGGCATATTTTAGCACTTTACACTGTCATTCTGCCAGCTGAATGTTACTTTTAATCAAACATTTAAGACTTTTGTCTTTTGTTTTGGTGAGAGCACTAACCTAGGACACGGTGAAGTTTATGCTGTAAACTTCTACTCTCAGGACATTTTGTTCAGGTCTGCATACATACATATACATATATATAAATGTATGTATCTATATATCTTAAACAAAGGAAAAGAATTTTAAAGAACTGTCTTATTCCTATTCAAATTTGTGATGAAACTTTTATTTTGTCATTATGTTTCTGTAGGAGGAGCCATAGGGCCTCCGAGTGACTTCCTTGCAATGTAAAATGAACCACGTTATTTTTAAAAGATGAGGTATAAACATACTGTTGACTTTTCTGCTTTCATCCCATTGATTTTCCAGATACAAATTGATTATGTAAATCAAGTATTTCAGTTTATTAGTTCATAACAGTATTTTCCTTTTAATTACTCCTTGCAACATTTAAAGCAACATTTTATGAAAAGGTAGTGAGAACTGTCACCGTACCTTCATCATCCTTAATTTTCTGTACAGTCAGTGTTACTGAAACGTAGTAATGCACCGCTTCCCATGACTAATCTTTCACATGGAAATGTGTCCTACTGTGTTCCTGCATCTACACTCTATGATAGATAATAGCAATGCCAAGAATTCCACTACGGTGTATTCTGTCAATTGGTATCTGTCAATCTGTCAACTAAAACTTGAAACATGACTGAACGTACTCTGTGCTGTGGGTCTGCAAAACGCATTAGCAATAGTTTACATTCAGTCTTTGCAGCATTCTCAGTCATTACAGTGTGTGTTGTGAATGCGTATTAAGAATAATTTGTTATGCTCGGATAATTTTTAACATACTGTTTGACATGTTCCCCACCCCCAAACACCTCCTAAAGGCTGCTGCCTTTTCTTTCTCCGACGCAACATAAGATACAAAATGCCATGACCTATGTTCACAAAATGTTACAGGTTTGATTTAGAGTCTCAGAAGCTATACGCTGTCTGTGCTGCTCAGGGGTTTTGTAACCAGAATACCAAGCCTTTAGCTGGCAGTAGTCACCTTAGTTTATTACCGTCTGAAGATGACACAGTAGGCCGTGCAAATTGGGTTGGTATCTTCAGTCCTGTTCCCAGGGGACAGATAGCCACATCATAAAAATGCCTCCACAGTTGTTACTGGACATGTTTGTTGGAGTTCTTGCACATACAGAGTGGAGAAAAGTGATACTCTGTGAGCAATTCTGAAAGTGAATGGCTTCAACATCCTCCTGGAAGTTGTCCCATCGTAATGGATTTGAGACACATTGAAGAAAAGCATGGGAAGCATTCACTCCCCTGTACTTGTCTGACACCCTTCAGGGGCAGACAGGTATTTTATTTTCTGCGGCTGCCTATCCACACATTTGAGTACATCTATTTTGATAAAAGGAGAAGCTGTAAACACACTCAAGTGCTTGGATCCTGATTGTCCTTGCTGCTCATTCCCTCACTCTGCTGTGGAATCCCTCGGCCACCTTTGTCCAGGTCCAATCTGCTTTTGGGAAGATGGGGAGATAGGATACCCCTGAGCAGAAGGCAAATGAGTTTTCTTGTGGAACATGGCTGTGTGACCAGAAATCAAGCATTATTGGTTAAAAACAAACAAAAAGCCACTGGCAGTTCAGTGACACTTCTGTTAAATGCAGCTTTCTTATTTCTCTCTAAACCTTTATAGAGGCTGCAGCTGCTTTTTGCATGGGTATGATGTTCTGTGACCTCCAGAGAAGTCCTAAGATCCCTCCGTCCTCTTAGTGCCAATTAAGATGTTCATCAACCAGTCCAAGAGGATGAGGCTAGAACAGCAGCTGTCTGATGCTTTGGGGTCTTTTTCCCCATCTCTCCCACTCATGCACTTTATGTCACCCTAGAGCTGGGAGTAAGTTTGAATTCTCTGCCCAGTGCTGATGATACCTTGATACCTTGATACCAGTTCTGCTTGGCTAATTTTAATTTTTCAGTTTCTCACCTCCTGTCATTCCTTTATTTCTGGGCTCTTTTAGTTCATTATTCACCCCACCACGGTGCACTGTAGGGTTTTTCTGGTGGGCTCAACCCAATATTCCTATATGTCTTGCTTGTAGCAGCTTTTTGTGTGTATTAAGTCCTCATAATTTCTGGGCAGGTGACACCTGTTATTAATAGGACATTTTTTTCTCTTGTGCATTTTTGAGCCTTGGATAATGTGTATGACTGTCGGTCGTGCTCTGGGAACCTGGAAGGAGCCGAGAGAATAATAGCAGATTGTTCTAGAGCATAAAGGAGATTACAATTTCTGGTATTACTACTTCTAGTGTTCCAGGAAAAGCCAGTCCCATTTACTCATTTTTATAGATAGCAGAGTTTCTAGATACAGTGCAGTAAGGGTAAAAGAGATAACATCTTTTCTGAACAGGTTTTCATTACTTGATGAGTTTCGGTTAAAACAGAACTATTTGTGTGAATTTTTAACTCATTTAGTTCAGTGAAATCAGCTTTATGGAGGTCATGGTCATTGTGACTGCTGCTGTCTCTAATTAGATTTACCAGGCACAGCTCATTAATAGTGGTATTATCAGATGACAGTGAAAGACACAGTGTATCGTTATCTAATTCAGATGGTGCTCATGTTGTTAATTTATATGAACTGTAGACATTCTTATTGAAGGACAGAATGGTAAAAGGAAAGGCATAATCCAAACTTATATAATGAATATATTTAAACTCTGTTCCTGGCAAACACAGCATTGCTTTCTACTGTTTCCTGCTTCCACTGTTGCACTGATGATAGGATAGATCCAGGAAAAGGACTAGTGGCTAAAGCAAAGCTGTTAGAATGAAGTAGCACAGATGTAAAATTGTTTACCAGAGACTCACCGTTTCTATCTGTCTTACACCCTGTTGTCAGGGACTGCCTCACAATAAACACACACATTATATACCATCCTTTTTTAAAATTTATTTTAAAGTTTACCAGATTTCTTGCATCATCATGCTCTATTTACAGCATTTTGTTGTATAGATCCTACCTTAGATCCAGAAACTAGACATTCCCGCTGTCTCCCCCAAAGGGCCAGACATACTTGTCATATTTTGAGGATGCCTAAGACAAATTCTTTTTCCTTGCAAAAATCAGATATTCTCTCCTTATTTTGGACAGGAAAAAGAAGTTATCAGTCTTTTCTATAACAGCCTGGTGATTATCTCCCTCATCCCAGAAATGGGAGAGCTGGCTTTGGTTGCTATGTCTGTCTGAAGAGCTTCTTCACTGGAATGAAGCAGGTTGTTTACTCAGTTGCAAGGGGACTTTCCCCCACTTTCTGCTAGATCTGTGTGATTATGCACAATCACATCGTCTCTTGTGCTCCTTACTTAGGGATTACCCCGACCTACAGGCCTCTGTCTTAATGCCCTTTGATTTATAGTACAGATAACGCAATACTTGCAAGGTTGCAGTTCAAAATGCAGTGATCTTAGAAACACACTGATGAAACAACAGTAAAAAGATGCCAGTTCTTGATGAGATCGGTGCTGTATCATTTGTTATATTCAGGTTTGAAACTAAGCCCACAGGACTGATTGGTTTTGTGGCATGGATCTTCCCCAGTTAAATGAACTGTGACCAGAGAACATGTTATATTGACTACCAAGGTGTGAGTTTGGTGGTTTGATGAGTTGTCTTCGGAATGAGAAATATGGATGAAAATCGTGTAGCAATGTCCAAAAGCTATTTGGTGGCACTTGATTATTGTGAAATACATGACTAATGACCATAACCAATGAAAGTGTATCAAATATTTGTGCACTGTCTTTGAATACTCTTTATTTCAAAGTTATAATACTGATTTTAAAAAACAAAACATCCTCTCTTATTTTGAACCAACTTCATTTCCGCCCTTCAGTCCTAAGAAAAAAAACTTATAGCATACATAAAGAAAGAAAAATAGCATTTGGAGTGGTAACCGGGTGGTGGTTGTAGTGTCTCTAGTTTTGGAAATAATTTATGACCAGTTTCATAGGCCTCAAAATGAAAAGTGTCTTATGAAGCCTGGGTGGGAACGAGTTGATTACTCTCTAGCTAGCTTGTTAACTGCAAGAAAAAACTGTAGTAGCATCCTGCTTCTGGAGATCAGTCTGAGATCCAGCAATTAAATGCTTATATATGCTATATAGAATTTCACTAGGATATTGAATCAAGTTATATCTCATTGAAAAAAATGGCCATAAACATATAATGTGCTAGCAGTTTCTTCCCGTGACACTGGAACTGTGTTTTGTTTCCCCTTTTCTTACTTTTCTAACTGTGGTGAGCTATCATCTGTCATATTGTTCTTGGTGAGTTTCTACTCAGTGTTTTTCAGCTTGCAATGAAAATGAATGTATAGCTAACCTGAGAGGTACCTATTCAGGCTCTAATACTTTTTTTGGTTTACATAAGTTTTTTGATATTGGCCTTGAGTCTTTTTGATTTATTTATGTCTGCCTCAGCAGACAGATTGACCATTTGAGCACGTGGTCCCTTTCACTCTGAAAATGACCTCATCACTTGGGAAACCTTCAGGAGCAGTCAGTGCTGTAAATGGCACTGGGGGGATGGTGAAAAGAGCTCTGCAATTCACATGAAAAATGGTAATGAGGCTACATAAACATGGTCATGCAGCCTTGAGAAGTACAATATGTTAAAGAAAGTTAGTGGTAATGTGTTTTCAATAGGACACCTTTATGTTCATAAGGAGGCTTACTAAATTTAGTAAGGTAGAGATGGAACAGACATGTACAGGCTTGCAGGGACTTCTATCAGGTTAGTCAAAATATTAATGGAAGTGTTTGGAAGTGTTTATCACTTTGCTATTAGTAGGCTTCATGAACCTTCTTCAATTTTTTGGGGGTAATTGTATCCCCTCATTTCATAGAATCACAGAATCACAGGATGGTTGAGGTTGGAAAGGACCTCTGGAGGTCATCTGGTTCAACCCCTCTGCTCAAGCAGGGCCACCTAGAGCCAGTAGCCCAGGACCATGTCCAGACAGCTATTGAATATCTCTAAGGATGGAGTCTCCAGGACCTCCCTGGACAACCTGTTCCAGTGCCTGCCTGTCACCTCCGTTGAACTTACTATCTGTAATAACCCAACCTGCCTTTTTTTCGCTACTTGCTGCACTGCACTCTGGTTAAGCTGTTTGGACTGGACATTTTTGAGTTTTCACAAAACCAAACAGTAGTTGGGACAGGTCTATGAATATACTACTTGCAATGAAACAGGGAAATTACAGGAATGAGAGATGACGTATATGGAGACATCAACTAGAGAAAGCTTGAATGTGCAATGTTTAAATATTGGTGGTACTTTTGAGGAATGGCACATTCAAACCTTATCTGACTGTTTCCATATGTACATGGGAGTCTGTGTATTCATTAGATCAATCCTACATAAAAATACTAGCATCTTTGACTAGTTAAGAACATATCCTTTTAAATTATCTTATTTTTTTCCAATTTCCATTCACCATTGATTACTTCAGTTTTTTTAGAAAAGTTCTGTTGTCTCTCACACTGTCATTGTACGGAAGGTTTATTTGTAAATTCAGTTGCCACATTTTCAGTTAATTAACATCTCTTCAGAGTTTTCTTAGTGCTAAGTGCTGGTGAGACTCAATGCACATGTCTTCAGGTGCTTTGCTTTTAATTAACAGCCCTTTTCAAATTGTTTTGCCTTCCTTATGGGTGAATTGCGTTGTGTCTTGCTGAGTCGATCATTAAGGGGTTCTGGACTGTTAAACACTTCTTGGTTCTCACTTTATGGGATGTTGGATTTTGTGGCTGGGAGGACAAATGACAGATGGCTTTATCTCAGTTTAAGTCATAACATTACATAAGTTACTACATTCTCTCTTATGAGGAAAGACTGAGGGAATTGGGTCTGTTTAGTCTGGAGAAGAGACGGCTCAGGGGTGACCTTATTAATGCCTACAAATACTTAAAGGGTGGGTGTCAGGAGGATGGGGCCAGGCTCTTTTCAGTGGTGCCCAGCAACAGGACAAGAAGTAATGGGTACAAACTTGAGTGTAGGATGTTCCACCTAAACACGAGGAGGAACTTCTTTACTTTGAGGGTGGCAGAGCACAGGAACAGGCTGCCCAGAGAGGTGGTGGAGTCTCCATCTCTGGAGACATTCAAAACCCGCCTGGATGCGTTCCTGTGCAACCTGCTCTAAGGTGACCCTGCTCTGGCAGGGGGGTTGGACTAGATGATCTCCAGAGGTCCCTTCCAACCCTATGATTCTATGATTATCCCATGTGTTATCTTTTCTGGTTGTGTCACTTCCCTGTCAATCATTTTTGTTATCTCGTCATTCTGTCTGAATTTTGTCTGACATTGTAGATCAGGTACTATTAAAAGAGGTCAGGATACCCATCCATTACACTAACTTGACTGAAGAGCTCACACTAAACCTTACCTATATTGTGATTTGCTGGTGCAGTGTTAATCCATAAGTAGTCTTAGGAACTCTGTAAACCCTATCCTCAACCTACACGCATCAGGTGACTTTTCTTTGTTGAATTTTAAATAGTAGAAAGCAATTGCCCCTATAAAGCAGTTCACCTCTTATAGGCAAAATTAGATAGAATATTAAGAATAAATCTTTCTTCTTTGGAAACCTCACTTTATATTTGTTTGGAATCTAACTACCAAGAGAGATTAGTTGTGTTGTAAGCCTTGTTGAAGGTACAAATATAACATTTCTGTATAACTCTGAGCTGCATGTTTTCTCAGTGAGCCGCTAATTGCATTATTCTTTTATCAAATAACTCTATGGAAGTTACTTCCACTGCTCTTTCCCTTGGCTAGCTTTTGAGCCAAAAAAAAGGGAAAGAAAAATGCTATGAAAATGAAGAATCTAAAGAGATTTTTAGTTGGTAGGACGTCCATAGATATGTTATTCCTATCCTTCCATGTAGGTATCTTCAGTCAGTGCAGATACTGTGTAATTGCACAGAATGGTGATTGCACTTGGTAATGCCAAATTTTAATGATGCCAAATTAATATAGTTGAAGAGTGAGAAATGTGAGCTAATGAGCTATATAATAGGATGCTAGGATTTGAGTTTGTTACAAGATGCTAGAAAGGCAGAAATCTCCTTTCTGACTCAGTCTGATGTGTAGTCAGGTGGGATTTATTAGCAGGGGTAGAAGATGAGTTGGAGTGCTACTGTGTAGTAAAGGGAGTTAGGAAAGGGAAAACAGGGTTCCTGTAAGAAAACCAGTAATGAATAACTAAGCTCAGGAAAAACCTTACACGGAGATTTATGTTGCGGTCATTTAAGTTAGCCATAAGGCAAAACATAGGAATTCTGGGAAGTTTCTGTTATTTTCTATGTTAGAAACACGGTTAAAGCAACATCTGCTTTGAGCTACACAGTGCTTAGTAGGGAAGAAGTTTGTATTTTTTGGCCTAAAGCATGTTAAAACAATCAAATGTAATCAACATGGAACGGAGGAGTGCCTGTGGACTGATATTTGAATATCCACTTGCACAGAAATGTGTGTAATACATTCTCAGTCCAGTGGGCAGATGAGAAGAGCAAGCAAACAACCCTGCCCCTCACTCCAGAGATTTTCAGCACGTTAGGACTTCTTTTGTTGCTGTTCAGCACACAGGCAAATTCTTTATAATATTCACTTGGAAATTAAAAAAAAAAAAAAAAAGAGAAGATAGTTATTGAAATGTATCTGACCTGAATAAATACACGGATGAACTTTTTTTCTGTGGTCATTCTCATTAGCTCACAGAGAACAAAAATGCCGTGTGGTCAGTACAGTATTAAAACACAGGCACCTAATGATAACGATGCCGTAGAATGGGCAAATGGGGTCATCTCAGTGCTAAAAGGCTAGCACCACATCTGGCTCAGCATCCCGTTAATGAAAAGTTCTCTTCCCATACAGAGGGATCTGCAGAAGTATCCTGCATTTGGCATTTTATGGAAGGGGCATTTGGCTCAAACAAGATAAAATCTGTGGAAAGTGTTAACTGAATCAGAAAAAAATGTGTCAGATTTAACGTGGAAGTTTCAGCTTTGAGTAGAATTAGTTGTACACTCAAGTATCTGTGGCCCAGAGGATTTCAGAGAATTTCTCAGCTGGCTGTAGCTTGCATAATTGTCAGCTACCGCAGAGATCAAAGTGTGGAACAGAAGGACAATATGTAGATGTGTCATCCTAGATTACTTGGTCCTATAATCTACAATGAGGCATCAGTATAAATTTACAATTTGCAGCAAACGCACCAGTCAAGTACTGGTTGAGTATTGTTTAATTTATAAAAATCTATACCGATTTTACTTAGACCCAACATTACTAAACTTCAGAAGAAATAAGTACTTTCTAAAATTCATATAATGATTAATTTGGCATCTTCTTAGTAAAACTAATGCGTTTCAGTTGAGCAAAAAGCATGGTCATCCTTTTTTTTTTTTTTCCTATCTTTTAAGTGCTATGTCCTGAGTGAATATCTAAAGCAGAAATTGTTTGAACAAAATATGTAGTTGAGCTATAGTATTCTTTGGAACAGATTTTTTAAAATTTCTCTTAAAAATGGAAGCTGTCAGAAACTTTTTGTCTTTTTACTATATTGCACATGCCTAAAATGTGTTTTTTACAAAGAGCTTATTTGGGTGATACACCCTAGATAATTTACCATATTCAAAGATTTATATAATCCATGCCTTTCAGAGTGAAGAAAAATTACTTTTCCTTCTCAACACAGTGTTTCCACAGACAACGGTGAAGAAGTGTGCATCAACGAACAAGTCTTCACAGTTCAGTGGATTTTTCTAAGAGCAGAGAAAATTCCATGTTAATGTTAGTACTGACGAAGTTCACGAAGTGTGTTTTGAGCCTCTTTTACACTATTGTCTTTTGTTCTTCTGGCACGTCTGCTACAGATTTGATGTATCCAGGTGTATTTGAGGGAAAGTCTGAGAAAGATAGATATTGTAGAGGCCAAGAAGATTTCTACACGTGGTTCTTTAAAGTACAGCAGGTAAATCAGAAAAAAAAAAAAGAAAAAAATAAAAAATGGATGTATCTGATTCTATGACTTTGTTAAGTATTTTAGAAAAGCACAGTTTAAATCTTGGTTCTGTATTTAGCAAAGGACTATGTAATAGTCAGGTATGTGCCTTGTGGAACAAAAGCAGGTTTGCAGAAATATTATTAAAATACAGGCCACACAAACAAGGTTGTTTTGAGATGATTTTGCAGGGAGGTGAACATTTTCATGGACAAGTAGTGTTTTTTGTTAGATCAGTCGGTGCACCTAGAAAAAGAGATGCTTCTGTACAGAAGTTCTTCACTCAGTGATATTTTCCATTCTTAATAAAACATGTTACCTCTGCATATGAATCTCACCCAGTTCATCACAGTTTCAATGGTATAAAGCCAAGGAAATATCCATATAGAACTGCATTAGAAACACAACTTATGGACGTTGAGTCTCCTTTTTGCTTCTGTATTGGGTTTGCATGGCAAGATTTTGGTAGTGGTGGGGCTACAGGGGTGGCTTCCATGAGAAGCTGCTAGAAACTTCCCTTGTGTCCGAAAGAGCCAATGCCAGCCGGCTCAAAGGCAGACCCACTGCTGGCCAAGGCTGAGCCCATCAGCGATGGTAGTAGTGCCTCTGGGATAACATATTTAAGAAGTGGAAAAAAACTGCCGCACAACAGCAGCCGGGAGAAAGGAGTGATGATATGTGAAAGAAACAACTCTACAGACACTAACATCAGTGAAGAAGGAGGGGTAGGAGGTACTCCAGGTGCCGGAGCAGAGATTTCCCTGCAGCTCGTGGTGAAGACCATGGTAAGGCAGGCTGTCCCCCTGCAGCCCATGGACGTTAACGATGGAGCAGATATCCACCTACAGTCTGTGGAGGACCCCATGACAGAGAAGGTGGATGCCCAAAGGAGGCTGTGGACCTGTGGGAAGCCCACACTGGAGCAGGATCCTGGCAGGACCTGTGGACCAGTGGAGAGAGGATCCCAGGCTGGAGCCAGTATTGTGGCAGGACTTGTAAACACATGGGAGACAGGGAACAGTCTGTTCCTGAAGGACTGCACCCTGTGGAAAAGACCAAGCTGGAGCAGTTTGTGAAGAACTGCAGCCTATGAGAAGGACTCGCATTGGAGAAGTTTACGGAGGACTGTCTCCCGTGGGTGAGATCCCATGCTGGAGCAGGGGAAGAGTGTGAGAAGTCCTCCTCCTGAGGAGGAAGGAGCAGAAGCAACGTGTTGATGAACTGACCACAACCCCCATTCCCCATCCCCTGTACTGCTCAGGGGGAGAAGGTAGAGAATTTGGAAGTGAAGTTGAACCTGGGAAGAAAGGAGGTGTGGGCGGAAGTTGTTTTAAGGTTTAGTTTTTCTTTCTCATTATCCTACTCTGATCTGATTGGTAATATATTAAACTAATTTCCCCAAGTCGAGCCTGTTTTTCCTGCGGTGGTAATTGCTCAGTGATCTCTCTCTGTCCTTATCTTGACAAACGAGTCTTTCATTATATTTTCTCTCCCCTGTCCAGCTGAGGAGGGGGAATGATAAAGCAGCTTTGGTGGGCACTTGATGTCCAGCCAGGGTCAACCCACTACAGCTTCCAACACACACAAAGTGAGAACAGTATCAGGTTAAATCAGTTATTTGAGTGCATTCACAAATTCAAGGGATCTATATGAGAAAACTTTTATTGTTTACATACTCAACTATCAGATTTTTTTGATAACCATTTCATTAAAAAAGAGAAAAAACAGAAAAAAGAAGTTCTGTCAATTTTTTGCTGCGTTTGCTACTATCTGTATTTCCTGAATTTTTCTCATCTTATGGTGACATCTCATCCGGTAAAACAGGTGTTGGTCACTATCCCTCACTGATGAAGCACGTGGCTCATTCTGTTATTTCCTGCTACCTTGATAGCTGAGGGGAAGGTTTTGATTAAATTTAGATTAGTCATTTGGTTTGTAACTATCACTGTGCTCATTGCTGCCTTACCAGGAAAGGATTCTGATGTATTTAGATATCCAGGGGCAAGGAGTGAACAGATTATAAACTGACTTTAATGGATGAGTAATAACCAGTTTCAATCTAATATATGGTGGACAGCTCTGTTACTACAAACACAAAGTCTCCCTCTTTGCTACCAGTTCAGCCTGCTGGATATATCAAACTTGAACCTGTAAGAATTACAAGCTGTTCCTTCTGTTGTAGGAGCTGTTTCCCTAAATATATCTCTGACTTTTGTAGCTGTATGGAACAATTATTTAGCTATTTTTCTACTAAAGAATTTGGCAAAGGAAGTGGAGGTAAGGAAGGACTCAGCCAGATTATTCAGGAAAAAAACAAGTGTTCTGTAAAACAAGTTACCACTGAAAAACCTTCTAAACCAAAAATTAAATCTGAACAAATTTCAAACAAGAAAACAAAAGCACTTTAAATGGCACATTTAAATTATGTAACCAAATGGGAAGAGATCAGATCAGATCCTTCCTTAAAAGTGCATTGTAACCAGCTGTTTACGTAAAAGTTGGGGATGGCACAGCCCAACTTGGTAAGTCGTGTCACACTTTTCTGCAGAGTTTATGAAACCGTAGTTCTCAGAAACATTTTTTTGAAGAACATGTATTTTGACAATACGATTGACAAGATTTTGTATCATGTATAAAGATTGTTATCTTGTTTTTAAAAATCTTCTCCTGTGCTAGCGTTTCCTCTATTTTCTTCCTACAAGGTCTTTGGCTCAGCCCTCGGTGCATTTTTAACTGCTGAACAGGATGATAAGCTATCAGTGTTCTCGGACAGATAATCAGGAACTACAGACTAACACATCCATCAAATATGTTAATTATACATGTATTTTCCTAGTGATTTTTCATCCTTGATTGTAATTAGGAAAGAAAGGAAGAGAACAAGAACAGTTCATTTTGGACCTAAGTCTTCCTGCAACATGGGGCTTAACAGAAATTGGCCAGAAATGGATCTGGAAAGCTTTTGTTGAAAACTATTGGCAGCTGCTCAGTGAGGAAAATAATAAAAGCTTTAAAACATTTTCTTTAATTATCAAGGCTCTTTGTTGACTAGATTCAACACCTGATTTACAGAGATTTCCCAAGGCAGCATCCCTGAGAAGTGCTCTTCGGCTCTGGTTTTCTAACTTCAAAACTGAACACTTGAGTCTTCAGGGCCTGGTGTCTCCCTCCTTCTGTTTCTGGGATGTGGATTTCACTTGCCTCCTTGTCTTTTATGTTCAGTTCCCTTTATAGGTCTCTGTTGCCTTACATCTATTCGTTATTCTGTTTATGCCAGTGGTCACAGTAAACAGACACCTTTGCTTAATTACAGTGATTCAGAAGTTGCATACTTGTATGACTTTGCTGGATTAGATGCCCTGTGGGACAAAGTCCGTGATCTGAGGAGTTTAGATAAGAAGATGACAGGTGTGTTGTGAATACCTAAGCTAGGGAGCAGGACAGATCTAAAACGGATGGATGCAGTGCAAACAAAAGATGACGCAGAAGGATGGGAGCCAGTGGTGGAAGGCTGTACTGCCAGGGCACACTCTCATCTGCCAAGCCATTTCTTTTCCAAGTGTAAAATGGCTCCATATCTGTAAGATATTTGATTCAACCTCAAAACCACAGCTTCATCTTTTGTGTTTGGGAAGTGCATTGAAGAAATAAAATATTACGCATTACTAATTCATTAATTTATATATAGGTCATGTGATCACAGGGCTATTAGTTCTTTGCTAAATTGAAGTTACAGGAAGCTATGCGGAAAAAAGTCTGTAATAGGATTTTAGGTCAATTTAGATGAAAAATTTATTGCTGTTTTTTGTTTTTTAGATTAAATTGTTTGGGTGGTTTTTGTGGGAATGAGCTTTGTGTAAAAGTATCAAACTTTTACACAGAAATTGATTTTTTTTTTCTCTCTAAGGAGCTGAAAACATTAAAATCTATTTATTACTCATATGCACTGACATTCATTATTAATTTTATGTCCCACTTTATTGCTTTCTTCAGGGCAAAACTAGCATTCATTTGTTGATCAGTGATATACAGTCAACACAAGGTGAATGGCTGCTGATTAAATAACAAATGCATTAGGATCTTTTTTTTTTTTTTATGGATGCTGGCAGTAGCTGCTGCTTGACAGTCAGTTTAGGGCAGTTTGCTTGCTGCCCTGGTGGACCAGCACTGCTCAGTGTGTACTTTCAGCCAACAGCCCAGAATTTTTCTGAGATTATCAAGAATCGCCTCCTCCCTCTGTAATTGGAAGTTAACAGTATGGAGGGTTTTTTACAGACTTGATGATAAAATCTAAGTTGCAGATTTATCTCGCCTCAGCTAGGTATCTTTGTTAGAAGTGAGGTCATGTGTCCCAGAGGCTGAGGAGTAGAGGAGGAGAGAAAGAGAGTGAGAGAGAGGGCAGTTCAGAACTACCTCTGCAGAGGGCAGTTCAGCTCTTGTGTGTGAGTGAATTGTTTCCTGGAGGTGTTTGCTGTCCTCAGTAGGTCAAAGAAATTGTGTCAAAGTTGTCTGGAATGGTTAGAGCACCTACTTTATGTGCTTCAGGTACTGGAAATGAAATGGGGCTAAAGACTCTCTTTCTGAGCCTCCGTACCAAATGTCTCAGGGCACAGGTGGTGTGACAGTGTGATACCTGTATGGGTCAACGCAGCTCTGAGCATGGGTTAAGTCACTTCTCTACCTCAGCCACAGGCCTGCACTGCTCTGCCTCACCACCTTCTAGCTCCGTGAGAGCTTTCCTAGGAGTCTGGAGCTCCTGTTGACACATTCTCCAAGCTGACATATAGACCTTATAGAGGATGTCCCTCTCGCCACTGGAAAACCAACTATGGAAGGTGGCATGGACTCCTTTTTCTCCTTGACTAAGCATATCTGTATTCAGCCACTTTATGCCAATTTAGTTGCTACCTCGGTGGTGACTTTACCTTACCAAGGCAGCATCAATTTGCCTTTATGATCTCTTGGGCTACTAAGCCTTTATATGAGATGATTGAAAAGATATTAAATTTCAAAAGACTCATTGCATACTTTGCCAAAGCATGTAACTAGCTCTCACACCAGGATTTTATGGTGTGTGGTTTTCTTTTGGTTTGGTTGCTTATTATTATTTCAATCTTTATGTAATGGTCAAATCCAGGAACCAGAATGGTTGGTACAATTTCAAAAATGTACACAAATTTGGAATAATTTGTTTGCACAAATCCTTTTTTTATGCTTGTAAATCCTCATATGCATTTGTAAGCCTTTGGAGATAAGATTATGGCTGACGCTGTGCAAGTGATTCTTCTGAGGCTGAGGAAGGGAATAACCATAGGAGAACTAAGATAAGTGTCACTCCAATGTGACATTTTATACCAGAGATCTGTGTTTGGTTCAGGATTATACTAATCAGGTGAAATATTATATATGCAGGCACGCACAGCAGACATGGACTCTCTTTTGGTGTGCGGTACAAGTTCAAATACCTGTTTAGATGAGGCCCACTAGTTTCCTCTCCTCGTTTAAATTACATAATTTACTTCAGATGGATTCACTACAGTGAATGGATTTACTTATACTCCATTTGTTAAAATGAGGACCTCTTCATTTTCAGGAGGCATATTTACGCCCTCAAAGAGTAGTACTTCAATGTTTACACCTATCTATTGTGTATTTCATTACTCCTGTTGGTCAAGAGGAATGATGAACTATGCATCTCTCATAATATGTATTGATCTTCTTGGAGATGATTTAAACATCTATCAGTACTCTCTTCTGGCCTCCATATAAGATAAAATGCTGTATCTTCTCTCCATTTGCAATTCTTACTGTAGCATGAAATCCTCTCACAATTCTTTTCATTCTCTTTAACAGTAATTCAAAAATATCTATTCATTTTAACAGTTAATCAATATATAGAAAATTACTACACTGTATTTAGGTTGTTTTCCTGGTGTTAACTTCATTGTTACTGTTCCAGTTCTCTTTTGTTGCGTGTAGTTTCACTACAACTTGTTTTCTGGTTTTCAATCGTAGGACTCAGTCAGTCTTTTTGGTACTGTTAGTCCAATGAAGAGACCAGAATAAAGTGTTGACAAATTTTACATTTCTGTGACGGGAGTATAGCTTATGGTGGATTAATTATGACCTGGATTTTGAATGTAGTGATGTGGTTTTATCATTCTGTTTCAAACACATAATGTTCAATTAGACCCCAATTTTCTTTGCTGTTAATTCGGAAATCGTGCCTGGATGACTGCATTCATGACTGCATTCATATCTGCATTATGTAAACAGTGTAAACACCCACAGTAGCAAAGGATCTCTGACCTTCAGCTCTGCCCCAGCAGCTCCATGGATATTTAGTTTCCTTCATTGTTCTATGTTGGATATTGTTCACTCGGGTGTGCTTTCACTGTTTTGGAATCTTTTTTAACATAATTGATTAAAGCGCCTCTATATAAATTGAATTTCCCATGTGGACTTTTTAAAGCCTCTGGAACCTGATAAGCTTTGTAACAGAAGAAGAAATGTTTCATGTGGCTTGAAATCCTCCTTGCATAAAAGGAACATTTCATCAGCCACCGTCTGCTCTGCTAAGCTCTGCTGGCACAGTGACACCTGAATCCCATAGTCTAACTCTAACTAGTTTTTTTTTGTCCTTGCCTCAGGGTAAGAGATTCAAGAAAGTTGTTTTGTTGTTCAGCAATAGAAGGTACTGCTGAGCCAATGCATTCAAATAACAAAAAAGTTCCCCTCTTCTTGGAGAGAACTTTGCATAAACTATAAAGGGTATGCCACTCTCTTTGTGGAGCTCTTTGGATACAGTTGTTTAAAAAGCTTGGAGTAACTAGCAAACCATTGAGATTCTAAGCTGATACAACAAAATGGGAGGAGATGAAGAAGAACTAAACACATCTCAAGTTAAATTAAAAATAAAACTAAGAAAAAAAAATAGGTTAAGCTTCAAGCTCTGGGGTGAACAAGCTGCGATCTCCTGGCCGGTTTAGTGTTTCCAGCAACAGTGACAATCAACAGGAAAGGATGAAAGCAAACGTGCATGGAAAAAGAACATTTTCCACCCCTGTCATTTTAAAACTTCTGTGTCTGATCTGCAGCCATGAAGTAGAAGGTGTGCATATTTTAGAGTAGCAGAAAGGAACTGTAATTATGTTCTTTCAAGGGCTGTGAACATTATGTTTCTCTTATCTTCCCAGGAGTCAGACTTTCTTAAACATTCTCAACTGCGGTAGCAACACTCAGCCAAAGAAAACTCTCCCCTCTCCTTTCTTTTCTTTAAAACCTGAGACAACTGAGGAAAAGTTACAGGTGCATGTTTGTTTTATGTTTCTTTTATTTTGAGAATGTAACATCTACTTGGTGATTCTCTAAAATCATGCTTGCAGCTCAAAGAATGAGCAGTAACGTTCATCAGACAGAGCTGTGTGATGTACAAGTGTCATTGATGGATTAACTGGGAACCAAACACATTATAACCAATATTGGAAGAGAGACCATAGCTTGATACAGAATGACAAAACTTCAAACTTTCATAAATTTGTCTTACTCTTCTTCCATATCTTATGCACTAAAGAGACTTGAATTTGTTCAATACCCGATTGGGAGCCACTGCTATGTAGGTTTTTCACTGCTAGTCAAGAAATACAGCTCTCTCAGCTGGCATTAGCCAATGTGAATGCATGGTCTTAGAGTGCGTTTCAATGCTGAGAGTGTCATGGATGGAGCCATCCATCTGTGGATGAACTGGGGGTGTTGGTTAACAGCCAGCTGAATATGAGCCAGCGGTGTGCTCAGGTGGCCAAGAAGGCCAATAGCATGCTGGTTTGAGGTAAAACAGAACAAAGTGCTGGCCTCGCCAGGGCAGAATAGAGGGGAGGATGACGTCCCTCAACCTGCTGGCCATGCTCTTTTTAACACACTCCAGGATGCCATTGGCCTTCTTGGCCACAAGGGCACACTGCTGCCTCATGATCAACTTGTTGTCCATCAGGACTCCCAGGTCCTTCTCTGTAGAGCTGCTTTCCGGCACGTCAACATTTAACCTGTACTGGTGCATGGAGTTATTCCTCCCTTGGTGCAGGACCTTACACTTGCCTTTGTTAAACTTCTTTGTTGGGTTCCTCTCCAGCCTGTCCCGGTCTCACTGAATGGCAGCACAGCCTTCTGGTGCGTCAGCCACTCCTCCCAGTTTTGTGTCATCAGCAAACTTGCTGAGGGTACACTCTGTCCGCTCAACCAGGTCATTGATGAGTATGTTAAACAAGACTGGACCCAGTACTGGCCCCTGGGGAACACCGCTAGTTACAGGCCTCCAACTGGACTCTGTGCCACTGATCACAACCCTCTGAGCTCTGCTATTCAGCCCATTCTCAATCCACCCCACTGTCCACTCATCTAACCCGCACTTCCTAATCTTACCTGTGAGGATGTTATGGGAAACAATGTCAAAAACCTTGCTGAAGTCAAGGTAGACAACATCCACTGCTCTCCCCTCATCTACCCAGCCTGTCATGCCATCATAGAATGCTATGGTGAGGCCACACCTCAAATACTGTGTTCAGTTTTGGATGCCTGAACTCAAGAAAGACACTGAGGTGCTGAAGCGTGTCCAGGGATGGGCAATGAAGCTTGTAAAGGGTCTAGAGCACAAAACTTATGACGAGCAGCTGAGGGAACTGGGGTTGTTCAGCCTGGAGAAAAGGAGGCTGAGGGGAGACCTTATCGCTCTCTACAACTACCTGAAAGGAGGTTGTAGAGAGGTGAGTCTCAGTCTCTTCTCCCGAGTAATAAGTGATAGGACAAGAGGAAATGGCCTCAAGTTGTGCCAGAGGAAGTTTAGATTAGATATCAGGAAAAAATTCTTCACTGAAAGGGTTATCAAGCATTGGAACAGGCTGCCCAGGGATGTGGTTGAGTCACCATCCCTGGAGGTTTTTAAAAGACGAGTAGGCATGGTGCTTAGAGGCATGGTTTAGTGGTGAACTTGGTAGTGTTAAGTCAATGGTTGGACTTGATGATCCTAAGGGTCTCTTCCAACCTAAATGATTCTATGATCTTTTAGATAACAATAATAATGCTTTCCTTGCACAGGTGTGATGCTCTTACTTCTGCTGTGTAGAACTTATTCTGCAAACAGGTAAAATGGAGCTGGTGGAACTCCTTATAGAAGGTAATGGTCTTCAGATGAGAAAGTCTTATAGCATGGCCCTGACCACCCAGAGACAAATGCCATAAACAGAGGAAATGAGAGAGGAATAATGATGATTGCATTTCCTTTCCAAATTCTGGGCCTTTGCAGTCAGGAAGGTTTCTAAGATACTTTTGTTTGGAAGTAGAATTTCTTACTTCTGGGTAATATCAGAGAAAGCCTGCACTTGAATAAGAACTTGTCTACTGAAAATTTTTGCGAGTAGGTAAGTCTACCAGAGCTAAGCAGCAGTATGTTTTTCTGTAAAATAGGAAAGATAGGCAATGATTGTATTTTTATTGTTGAGGCACCCAGGACACCAAACTCCTCTGTAAGCCAAGTAAGCACAAATCAGCTCTGAGAAGACAGCATTGTCCAAAATCCTGGTCTAACTTGGAACTCTTAATAACAAATGTATCTTCTCAGCAATTCCTTCCTCTGTTTGTTTTTGATTACTGTTCTTTGTTTTGGTGTTTTTGTTTGTTTTTTTTTTTTCCCCCCAGGCCTTTACTATTTTGCATGATGAGGCAGGTAAGAAAATAACATTTGCAGGATGCAAACTTCTGCACACGTTTATTTATCTATCTATCTGTTTATATGGTTATTCATAAATCCAGAGGATTTATAGAGGAACCCCAATTTAAGTATTTTTATATTACTATATGGAGAAGTTTCTCTCTGTAATTGACTGTTAATAAATGTTAATGAATCACTAGCTTTCAAACTTCGTTGTAAGTAAGAAGTTCAGTGAGAAAGAAGAAAGCAAAAATTGGAAGTTTAGAGAAAAAGAGTAAAGTAAAGGGGAGGTTTGCTATTTTCCACATATTTTTCTTATTCTTCCTCTGAGAGGACAGGTGATGAGTTATTAAATTTATAATGTTGTGCTTTTTCAAACTTAGGTCATTTGCAAATAAGCTACTCTACCATGCATCTCATTGGGCACAAAATCATAAGCCTATTAAAATATGACGAAGTGTATTTTTTTCTAAATGTCTGATCATGGAATTCAGATTTATTGTATACCTGACATGGCAGGTAAACCTGGAGTCAGTTTTAATTGCCGGTATTTTTCCATCTACAATCATGAGTGGCACTTGGATTTAGTGTCAAGTAAAAAAGAAACAGTTTCCCAATGGTATGTTGTAGAAAAGGACAACAAAACCTGTGCAGGTGCTCCTCTGTCCAAATCATTGAAAAGTTGCAAAAGGCCTGGGGAAAGCACTTATTTAAGCTTTCAGCAGAGAGTTTTAAAAGGTTTGCGTGCTTGTACTTTGACAGATGGGGGAGAGGGAAAGATGCAGACCAAATGTGCAGCCAAGTATTTGTCTCACCCGTTTTGGGATAGTACTCCTAAAGCTGGTGGCTAAGCTGATTCAAAAGCTTCATCGTGTCAGCTTGAGTCTTCATGCAGCTGCATTGTCTTTGCTGCAAGGATTTCTTGTATTGTTGAAAAGTAGCCAAGTGTGTTTCCATTGGGCACCCGGCTTAAAATTACTGTTTCTTAATCATTGATTCAATTCCATTTGTGTATTTAAAACAAAACAAAACAAAACAACAACAAACAAAAAGACTCCAGGGCCTAACTTCAACTCATTTAGGCAACCCATCCTTCCCTCACCCTGAAAAACTGCACAAAGCACAACCCAAAATAAAAGTGAGTGGGGTAAATGTTGAAGGCAGGCAGTGCCTTTCAAAGCAGATGGTCTTTAGGGGCATGGTCTGTGTGAAAAAGTGTAAGGTCACAAGAGGATTCAGAGGACCTTTTCCCACTGTGCAGCGGGCATCCTCAAAGCACAGTGTCAGAAAATGTATCCTTTTCTTGGTTTACCACACAGGACAAAAGCAATTTTTCAGTTTAGAGGTCTCACCCTATTGATAATCATTTTAACTGAAACAGACAAAAATGCCTAAGTCTGTTCTGGGAATCAGAGTGGATGCTGCAGGGTACTTCTTTAGCTTCTGTTGCCTTGACCTAAATGCACTCTTCACACCATGAGTCCACTGTTTTTCCCTGTTATTGTTTTTACACCCTCAGTACAAATTCCTGTGCAGCAGGAGCAGTCAATGATATCCTCGCTCATGAAGCTATCAAGCAGTAAAATCTATTTTTTTTTACAGCTGTTCAGATAGGGAGGAGATGAAAAAAAGAAAAAAAAAATCTTGATGCACAATATTTTTGAACACATAATGACCATGAACCAAGAGAAAAATGAACATAAAGCAAGAGTAAACCAACATTAACTACGTTCATGGAGTGTCTAGACTCAGTGCAAGATGAGGAGAATATTTTCTGCTGTGCCATCCGGGTATCATGGCACTCTATGATGAAGTTCGGTCTCCTGCTCTCACCATTGTTCAGCAGCAGTTTATGGCTTCATTACTTCCGTCACTTGGTTACTCATCTTGTGAGCCAAGACTTCTTTCGTGCAAGAAACCGATCTCATATTTTGTGCATGTTTTTTATATTGCTTTATATAGCCTTCAGTTTCTTTTAGTAAAAGTAAATTGCCTTTAAATTCACATGTTTAGTCTTAAGATGGCAATGAGAAAAGAACAGCTACCTGACAAGACTTTGTTTTGCAGCACGCAGCTTGTGAACATATTCCTTGTCCCAGTTGATATAAATAAAAATTCAGAGTATTTTTCATCACAACTGTACTTCCATGTGTTTTTCCATGATAAGATGCATCCCAAGTTGTGAATCAGGACTGTACTCGCATATCTCTAGCCAACTGATAGACCTGGAATCAGCTGAACACCTTCTGATACCTAGTAGTTTCACTCCATAGAAAGTACCAGTTTTGAAGTGATTGTCTGTATTTTTGCCCCCAGAGTGCAAGAATAATCCTGGGTAAACCTGTCAGCTTGAAGCCTGAGGAAAAAGGTTGATCTTTCCCTGATTTTCAGTAAGATGGAAGCCTGTAAGGGCTTTTAGGCTCTGCTAGGAAAACAGGCCAGAAGGGTCCAATAAGCACACTGAAACGGGTTGATTTATGGGCCTCAAAACATCTGGAGGCATTTCTGTTAAAAACCAATTAGTTAAAAGTTTGTGGGAAATGCGAGATTTATAATTATGCTGGAGAAATGCAGACAAGACAACTGCTCTCCATGAATAATGGTGGAAACAGATACCTTAATCTGATGGCACAGTTTTGTAGTCCATATGTGAGAAATTTTAGGCAAGGAAAGCTTGGAAATTTTTTTCTGAAAAGAAAGAAAAGATTTTCTTAGGAGGGGCTGTTTGTGCCCCCGCCCGCCTTCACTGCTGTACTGCTGTTAAGAAATAAAACGCTGTGAAGGTGTGCATGTAGTTTGGTTCATCAGGCCTGGGCAACAGGGACAGCTGGCAGGGAAACTGGCCGTGAGAAGGACTAGCAAAGAAAGCAGTTAGTGGCAGGAGCTAGCAACAAGCCGAGATGGTGAAGCATTTCCTGGCTAATCGAAGTCATAAGGAACACAGGCGAGTTAATCAACCTGGTCAGAGGGGGAGAACAGGCAGTACAACACGTGTTCGGATCAAGCAGACTCTAGTGGGACATCTTAACCCAACAGCATGAACCCAGAGTACGTTGTATTTAATGTCATTAACACACTGTCATTTGGGATCCCATGAGTCAGTGATTCAGCGACGTCTCGCTACCAGAGCAGTTACATACAGCTAAGGGAGTAGGGCTTATTTGGGAATATTCCCTGTGTATTATGAAAAGTATTGCTTTTCAGAGAATGTGCACATTTCCCAAATGTTATATCATTGTGCTTTCTATTTCCCCCCCTCCAATAAAATCTGTTTATTGAAAAAAAAAAAATTATTCTTTAGCTCATTTCTTTGTGAAGTGCAAAAAATTGTTTATTGGGTGGCCAGGAAATGTAGTTGCTGTTCCTGGCTGTCTGGACAGGGATAGGGAACTAGTTCTAGAAAAGTTAAAAAATGGTGTTCTGTCAGTAAATGCCTGGCAGAAAAGTTACAATTCTAAGATATATTTACTTTGTGCAAAAAAAAAAAGAAGGTATATCAGTATGTATGTTCTTCTAATCTAGTGGGCAATAATAATTTTTGAGTGTGTCACCTATCTTTTGAAATTAAAATGACTAATAGTTTCTAGCCAGTAGGTGAAAATTTCAGTTATTGCAAGTAAGTAACTCACTAACTCACAATGTGTACATGAAGGTTCAATTTTAGTATTTAGCTGGCCCAGTTGCACTTCACTTTGAAGTTGCATAAAAAATGTCCCGCATTACAGGGTTTTTCTTGCAAATCTCTTTGATAAGTGCTCATGTATCCCCAGGAGTGTTCATCTGATATTTTTAAGACTGTTGTTACAAAATATAACCAACATTTCTAGAAAAAGAAGAATGAAAGAAAAGTTTTGCAATTTTTTTTTTAAATATAAATATTTGTTGGCAATAGTTGAACTCTGACATACATACACATTTTTTGTTCAACTGACAGTTTATTAAATCTGTTTTCTACAATTTTAACAGAAGCTGCTGCTTTATTATTGAATAGAAATGGTATTTCAAAATTATACTCTTCGAAGAATAATTGTTATGTAAAACACCTTGCCAAAACTGTACAGGTACAGTGAAAGCAAGTGCAATCTTGCTGGAATAAATAAGAATTGTCTGTGCTGATTAACTTCATAGGTAACCATTTTCTAGTTATTCCCCTTTTAGAAATTATTTTTTTTTCCTTTCTCCAATGAATCTTCACATATTGGCACAATTGGCAGTCATCAGCAAAGTCAATTCACATTCCTCCAGCATTCTCCTCTCTGCAATATATACCACCCATTTAATCACCAACAACGTCTTGCACAAAGAGCTAAAAGTAATTTCACTGGAAGGTGATACTTTGGTTTTTTTTGTTTGTTTGTTTGGTTGTTTTTTTTTAATTACTAAACTTTCTAAGAAATAAATCTCATGCTTCAGTTTTGTGGTAGGCATACATGTTCACTGTGTGAATCTGCCAGTTGATTCATTAGAGTTTGACATAAATAAGAGTCTTAAAATATTATTTTTTTAAAAATTTCAATCCTTAAATATTTCATCCTATTGTTATCTTCTACACTGATTTGTGGCAAACAGGTTTAATTATTTTAGTTCTCACAGAATTGCTTGTTTTAAAGCTGCTATGAACTTCACTTAATTATCAAGATTGGCCCTCCAGGAACTATGTTATTAACAGCTTCTAACTAAATTATATTTTGACTGTTCCACATTTTAAAAGTTTTAACTGAGTACTTGAGTTTCACACAGCATGGGAAATCATTTCAGGTGAATGAGTGAAACTTCTCCTTCTGTTTCAGTTCTTCATTTCACTCCTGTGGAAACCTGCTCCTGCACTTTAGGTGCAACTGGCTGGCTTCAGTGGGAGTTTGAGTTAAGCAGGATACCGGCTTTGGGATATAAATATTTTAATGAAGTAAAGGTCAGAATAATCGATGTAAATAACTTCAGTAGTTACCAATAATTTTCTATGCTTTTTGAGCTGGCAGACTAGTGTACTTAGATAAAGCTGTTAAGTATTTCCTTGAAAAAACAGTGCAATATACTGCAGCAGGCACAGTTAGCAAGAAGTCAACTATAGATAGTAATATCTGTGGAAGAAATAGTTTCATTATTTTAAATAATGAAGTTCAGAGGCAGAAAGATAAAGGCATTTTCCCTTGTTATTTTTAATCTTCTAAGCTTCAAGATCAAAAATGGGAGATAAATGTCTCTGTGGCATGAATGGAAAAAAAAATAGAAAGATCAATGACTATGTTTTTTTTAATGCACATAAGTTTCTTGACATTAATCTGTCATTGCAAGAAATTTTTCTACTATATGTCTTCTATCACTGGAAGTGTTGACTGACTTGTTCATAAATGCGATGGGTTTGGGGAAAAAATCCCTAAGTGGAAAAAAAGGTGAAGCTTTTTTTTTTTTTTAAGTCAAAAAAGGTGTTACAGAAACATGTAGAAAGTGATTTACAGCAGCTGACAAATGGAGCTGTTAGTTCTGCTTTTATTCTGTATGACTTTTCGCATCTGGTGTTAACCCTGTGTCTATGAATAGTTTTAATAGGTTGTCCCAACATAAAAGCAATAATCCAAAGTAACACCATACCACCAAAAAATGATGTGATTTATCATACTGCAGAGATCTCTAGAAGGATGAGGGGCTCTGGCGAAAGGCTGTCATTCTTTGACACTCTGAGAAAGAATCTTTTAAAAGTCAGAGAAATTGCAAGGGTCACTTCTGCAAAATCAATGTTACACAGTGAAAGATGCAGAAGCATCTATTGCTTACTGAAATCTTTCAGTTGCATGAACAGCTAGACACAAATCTCCAGTAACCAAATTCCAAGTGGAAACTGGCAGATGAAAGCTATTTGAAATTAAGATGCACTTAAGCATGTTTGTATAAAGATACAGACAGTTACATTTGCAAATTTGGCCTTTAATTCGTATCACTGAAAGAGTCATCATTATTTAAAGGCATGCTTTTGAAAAGTGCTTAAAAATGAATCTTAAATGATATTGTCTCCTTTGCTTTAGAGAGACTTCAGAATAGGCAGGTGTAGTTGTAGCTATGATTCCTATTCAATTATATTCAGCAGACAAAATACTTCGCTCCTTCTCCTGCACCAAATCTAAACCAATCCTTTTAAAAACAGACAGCAACAGACAGCAAATTTTTGTATGGGTGGCTTATTTTTCAAATCTTTTTCATTTTAAATGAATTTAATGATGTGAAAAGTTTAAGAAGGTCATCAGTGAGAAAAAAAAAGTCTCTTTACAACTTTACAGCAATGGAATATCGGGCTTTTGTGGATTTGTTTGTTTGTTTGTTTTTCCCCCCAGAAATGCATCTCTTATAGGAATGAAAAATAAACATTCTTGGTGACAAAGGTGCAGACATGATGTGACCAATGAGGTTAAGAGCCATTAATAAGTCATGAATTCATCTGCATAAGGTTCTTCCTACAGCACACAGATAAAGGTAAGTGTCCATTCTGCCTATCATAGAGAAGCAGCATAGT
This sequence comes from Dromas ardeola, assembly GCA_013398915.1. Taxonomy (NCBI): domain Eukaryota; kingdom Metazoa; phylum Chordata; class Aves; order Charadriiformes; family Dromadidae; genus Dromas; species Dromas ardeola. The sequence goes on from VYZM01018179.1 coordinate 35,795, forward strand.
CTGAAGATACCTATCTCTTCCCTATTGCCAAAATAATCACTTATACCAGATTATACTGTTTAGACAGCAAAGGTTAGGTGAGATAAATCTTCCTGCAAGCAGTTGGAGAGAATAGTCAACAGATAATGAACTCTTCTGTAGTGTAGCACTTGTAAAATTCCAGAAGTAAAAACAATGGTTTTTAAAGAGAAGTGAACAAAATATGATAAAAAGCAATGATACTGGGCATGATTTATTTATTTTTTTTTAAATCTAGAGAAACTTTACTAAGGCTGTGCTCACCCTCCGTCACTTTTGAGTACCTAACACCTAGATGGGAGTATCATTACTCTTTGATCCTCTGCACCCAAAGGAGGAAGACAAATTCTGCCAGACGGTGATTCATCTCATGCTTTCTGAATGATTAAAAAACCAGACAGCTATTTTGCAATAAGTTAGTCAATGACGTAATGATGCCAGCTGTGAGGCTGATAGATACATAATTCCTCAACAAACAAGTGTATTTTTTACTTCCTCCTTCTTTGCAACACATTTCCCAGACCACTATTAATACCACTGGTTTAGCTGGTAAATAGTAAACTGGATTTAGCTGGAAAGCTCGCTGTAAATTTTCAAATGCATCTCATCACTCAAATTTCATTTAAACACAGGAAAGCGTTGGATTTTCTAAATGCAAAATTACAATGCAACAGTTCTTGAGGGTAACTAGTTATGAAAGGGACAATACAAGGTGCAGATATATTTGAAACACTGAATGCTTTACAGTTTTTTCTATAGCTTCTTGAAGGCTATTCTCAGCTCTAACAACTACATCAATACACTTTTATTTTGAGGGAAAATAGTGATGTTTCTGTGTTGACTAAGGCCAAATGTTGTTGCCATAGGGATGCTGTCCTCAAAAATACATGGATGAAAGGACTTTTTTTGATGTAACCTTTCTTTTATAGGGTTGTTTTCTCAGTGCCTAGGCAGTCTAGGCACTGTTCTCCATTTATTGTATGCCCTGCCTCAACTTACTTGAACAACACTGGGATAGAGTACCCTCAGTTAAGTGGCTCTTAGATGGCCACAAGGCATCATGGCTATGCTGATTTTCATACAGGAGTTCCGTGGGTGAGTTGCAGGAGCGTGGTATGGGATAACAGTAAGTTGTGTTAGTTTTGCTAGGAAATGAAGCAGGTGATGTTATGGCACATACCTTGCCACCTGAATTCTTGCACTGAAGAAAGGCCTGAACTTTGAGGTTCTTGTCACCCCCATTTGGAAATGACCTTTCTGTCTCTCACAGCTGGGGATTCTGTGTCCATGGGAGGTGGCAGGCTGTGGGCATTCAAGACGATCTCTGAAGCTTCCCTCCAAGGGTAGGGGTCTTGATTCAATAACATTCAAGATTTATGTCAGCAGAAGGCCACAGCACATGCCAGTTTGCATTGGTCCCTGAGTCTAGAGAAAAAAAGAGGGGTCAAATACTTGGGTGTAAGCTTTCACTTTTCTGCTATGCACAAATGTAGGCTCCTGGGGAGTGTTGCGAGGAGAGCTGAGAGTGCACTGGTGGGTCATCTTCCTTTTTTGGAACTGAGCCATTGAAAGATGATAACAATTCAGGCAGAATTCCAGTGCTGAGTAACAGGAATGGTTTTACGTGGTGCTGATGTGGTGGGATAATTTGCATACAAAAAGTGTTTGTTCCGAAACTGTAGCAGTATTTTCATATGGCTATGACTAGGGCAATTTGTTCTAGAATAGAACAGAAGATCCTGAAGCAAATTATATCAGAGAAAAAAGAAGGTATAGCTGACCCCAAAACCAGAAGGTGTCAACTGAGAATTCAATGCTTTCTTTTCTTCTGTGTATCACCTGCCGCGAGATTCTCAAGGCAGAGTAATAGCACATAGAATCAGATTACCTGCTCTTTTTTACCCCCTAAGTAAGGTTACTGGGAGTATGGCGGAAGTCAGTAGAGAGCTGCACCTCTGCCCTGGAGCAGGCACCTTTCTGAGAGCAGTAATTGACATCAAGTTGCACTCAAAATGGAAGTAGGTCTCAAATCCTGGGAACACTAGTCATGTAATACTCTCAGTGAAGTCACAAGCATATTCTCTTGACTGTGCCTTTATCAAAAACTTATGATTTTGAATCTCTAATTTCAGAAGAGAAGTTTTAAACATAGATAATTAGGTATTTTTGTAACAGGGTCTTTTTTATAACCATAGTGTTGAAATTTCCTAGCCAACTCGTTTGGTTGCATTTGGGAAAAGCTTCTGTCTTTTAATGATGGAATCAGGAAGACAAACTAGAAAGTGCTTACTAATCAGTATGCAAGATAAAAGAATCAGCCAAGCCAATGTAGCAAAGAATCAAACTTCTGCCATAAGCTGTGGCAAAGAGGCAAATGAAACCATGCACATGTGCCCCTCATCCTGACTAAGAAACAAGGGGAATCAAATCTTTCAGTCTTATATGAGCTTGAAATCCTATCATCTTTTTTTTTTCTTTTTAAAAAGAAAAGTTAAAGAAATAGTATTTTTTTTTTTCAGCGCAAATGGATTGACAACCTGTAATGATTTTGTTTTCAAAGCATTAAGGCCAAGCTATTTGGATTCATCTATGATAAGGTGGAAATAGGATTTGTCACCAAATCATAAAAAGAACAACAAATTAGTGAGTCATCACATAATACACAACGCTATGCTCTGCAATAACAACTTATGCTGAGATAACAGACATGAAGAGAATTAAATTCTTTGCAATACTAATAAGAATTTTAATATTAGAAAGAAAGTTGTTAAAAGAGACAGAAAATAGAACTTGGAATTTACTCCGTCACATGATGTCAAAAACAGTATCTGTAAGAAAAAAATGGATAAAAGAGCTGAGATGTTTACTAAGTATTAATAAAAACAACATGCATCCTAAAGACAGAAAAAATACAATTTGAGGAGAAAGAAACTGTGATTAAATGAAAGTAAACAAGCTGGAACAGGGAGGAAAGGTCTTTCTATAAATTGCTTTAGTTTGAGAATATGTCCTGAACAAACGAGATGGTTACATAAGACTGTCAAAAGGCACCATTAAACCTATTACTGATAGACTGCTCAACTACCATATAATCAAAGTGTGTTAAAGGATTCTTTTTGATAGCACTGACATTAAAAGTTATCATCAGACCCTGCAATTATTGCCTTTAACAGAACCTCAAGTAACATGAGGTGAAATGTGCTCACTAAGATCAACATGTTGCTCATCATTGCTGAGTTTTGTTCTTTAAAGTTGCTTTTAAACAGACTGTTTATTTCATTTAATAGACATAAAGAAGTACCATATAATAAGAAAGCTCTGATTTATTCTCCAAATAGTTGACAGATAACATGGGATTAAGTCAGTCTTTCATCTCTCAGCTCTTTTTTTCATGTTTTTGTTAATATGTCAGTGAATAAACTAATAAAAAAAAATCTTAATTCGAATGCAGCTCAAATTCAACATAAAGTGCCTTAGCAAGCTGTCATTTACTTCTATTAACTGTATAAAGCACTGTATCAAATTAGTTTCATTGCTTACAATCTCTAGAAGAAAGTGAAAGTTTAAAAAAGCTCATTACAAGATTGGGGTTATATTCGTCTCTGTTCTTTTCAGTTGCTTGTGAAAAGCAAATCCATAGCAATTAGCAATGAAGCATTAAAGAATTACAAGGATTTCATCCAAATTACCTTTGCGAATAGATTCAAAGCTGAAGATCTTGAAACTGAAATACGTCAATCTTTTGAGTGAATTGGTGCAAATAATGTGATAATGGGAGATCTTGGGAGATAAATGACTGTCAAGAACAGTGGTTGATAAGTAATGGATTCTTAGTTTTGTAATCAAAGAATTAGTTTGAATGGAAGCAAAACATTTCTCTTTTTTACTGAAACATAAATGTTAACAGATTACATGTGGAATACAATGGTTTCTTTTATTCTAATTTTATCATATAGGGAATGTATTTTAAAGCATGGCAAAATAAAACTATTTGTCTACTTTAATTAGCTCTGAACCACAGTATAGTTTTGTTTTCTATATTGGTTAAAATCTCCTTTGACTTAAACTTAAGTTCCTTACTTGTATGTTGACATAAGTTTTTAGACAATGAATTGTAGGTGAACTACATCCTGTATTTTCATCATATGTAGTTAAATCTAATAGGATGAACTGCATCTCATTCCTACTTTAAGATGAGATGAATTGCTCTGTGGACGTTCCCCCGTTTACTTCTGTGGCAAGATGTTAAGTGATATCTCACAACAAATGACTCTATAGACTAGACATTCCCTTATGAGGATGAGCATTACATTCATTTTCCTCCTCCAGGCTACATGTAATTGCTATTGACACAATTTCATTTTGTACATGGGAGAAATTGAAGACAACCCTTTGCAGAATGTTCCAAAAAGCAGTAATAAAAACATCTATCTGAACATTGGTCCAAACACCATGAAGCAAGGAAAGATCCTGAAGCTTGACCTTCCATATGCTGGATGAATACTTCAGTTATTGGGTAACTGTGCAAAAGACTGGAAACATCATATCAGTATCTTTAAATATATAATTTGTTGAAAAAAAAAAAAAAAGACTGTTGATATTTTCAGTGAATCCAGCCTCCCTCCCCCTAAATTTCTAGATGATCAAGCACAAATTTTTTGACTAAAGAAAATATTATTATGGAAAAAAATTTATATTAGTCAGAAATATTGCAATACTAAGTCAGAAAAGGCTACCTATTGGCTCCATGTGATCAAATTTTTTGTAGATGGTAACCTGCCACTCAAGTCTTCTTTATTCTATTACTTTTGAAAAGTGATTCCACTGTGCATCAGCAAAATATTTCATAAATGTAGCTCATCAAAAAGCATTACAATTCATTTTTTGCAGGATTTTGATTCATTTGGTCTTATTGCACATCAACAGTCTGATCAGAACTGATGTGAACTGACGCCTGCTTGAAAAGTCATGAAAATTAACATAGGCCGAAAATAATTGGCAAATCTGGTGCTAAGATAAGCCTCTTGCTTTGAATAAGTTCTCAGAAACCAATTTTTGCTTCATATACTGATGATAATTTGCAAACAGTCACTCATTTTATTACATTTGGATGTTTGTTCAAAGAGAAATACCATGCCATGAACTGCTAACGTCACTTGCCACAATAGCTATGGGTTTCTTGGAGTTGCTTTGGCCAAATACCAAATTAACTCGTCTCTGCGCTGCTTGTGACATTTTGTTTGATCACATCATAAAGTGGTAAGGCTGTGGAATGTATACATAGCACTACACACTAATAAAGTGTTTATCATTTAATGGCTCCCAGATGCTTGCTTATAGCTTTTTCCAGTAGTAAAGAGAATGTGTTGGCTTGATGTGATCTTGCGTTTATATTGTTTGTTGGGCCTATGTGATAAGTCATGTTCTTTCCTCCTTTACTTTTGTAGAATCAGTAAAGCAAGTGTAGTCTTAAAGGTCTGTTCCTCTATGTGTAACACATGCTAGGTCCATTAAATAGCTAGGATCAAATGGTAATAAAAACCAAGGCTAGAAGAACATCCTTGAGGGAAAAGCAGTCAATAATTTCTGTGTTACATAAAATCATAAAATTCTGTGGGACTGATGATGTTTAACTCCAGGGAGTTCTGGAGTAATTATAATGAACAGCAGATTTCCCAAATTTAGGAGAACACTCAAGCCTCAACATGTTTATTCTGCCATTCAGAAAGAAAGTGCATGACGCTTGGGACCTGATTCTTTATGGCTTACCATTTGGTCCTGTTATTTATGGTAGTTAAGGCAGGTGCAAACCGCAAGTGTTGTGACTACCTTTTTACTTACATTTTTCACAGTTGTAAATCACTAGCTGAATCAGCATCGAGTGCTGTGAGGCGGTAGATAAATGAAGCCCTGGCTTTTTTACCCAGTTAGGAGTGCCTGTTGAGGTGAGGCTGAAAATCAATCAAGAAAAATCAATTGGAATATTCTAACAAGTTATTAAAATGAAAATGTAATGTCTTCAGTTCTCTTTGTTTACTCTGTCATAAGATACCAGGTAAAAATTTTGGAAATGTTTAAATGCTTTTCAAGCCCAAGTACCCTTTCAATAGCAATACAGACATTTAGGCCCAGACTCTTTACGGTTGTCAAAGCACTTCACAGTGTATGTGATTTATTCTATGTCTGTTATAAAAGCATCTGCCAGGATAGTGATCGTCATCAAGAATGTGATCTCTGGTTGACAGCAGAAGCTTCCATTATTCAAACAGTTGTACTGTCAAAACTGAGCTTTTGCTGAATTAGCTAATTTTGTTTGAAAGGGCTGGAAGAGATCATGTTAGTGGAGGCACTGACTTAGAAGTGCTTGTCAGGATGATACAGAATACCATTGGGACTGAATTTTTCCTAGTCCAAGCATAGCGTTAATTGTGTGCATCCTGTTTTTACAGAAGGGCAGAACTGCGAAGGCTCACTGCAAGATCCAGCACACGGCTGTGGGTCTTTAGGTTTACCTCTGGAATGTCTAGGTGTTATGGAAATGGTCCTACAGAGTCCCCCATCCCATGGTAACATGCTCTGAGGCACTTTGGAAAGAAATCCACACAGCCAACACCTTGAACAGAGAGTAGCTTGAAGTCAGCTTGCTAATGGGACAGCTGTCCTGAGAGAGCCACTAAACACCAGTCACAGGGACAAGCTCCAAATGCTGCCTGCTGCATAGCTCAATAACAACACAGGAGATAACTTTGTCCACTGTAGAGCCACAGGTAGATGATGATGACACAAAGCTTATAATTTTATTTAACCCCCCCACACCTTTTTGGCGGCAGGAACAGCAACATTCTGTTGCTCTAACAAATGTATGTGATGAGAACACACCCCAAGGGAACGGGAGAATGATTCATTTCTCTGTAGTAACTGAGGTGATCAAATCAACCCCTTCTACCTTTCAGGTGGGAGGATATAGGTGCTTTCCAGCCATTGCACTGAAGCTATGCAAAAGATAATGACCCTATGATTAAGAGCATAGCAATTATTTAATGGTCAGGCTCGTCAGCTACACAGGAGAGAGGAAGATCATGAGCTTTATTTTCATGTGGTATCCCTGCGTGAGACGGTTATTGGATAAAATATTTAATTGCTGAAATAAGACATTAAAGAGGGGAAATAGTTGTTAATGCCAGCCCACATGATGTCATAGACACTAGGTCTTGTTATTTTTGCCCCAACAAGTGGACATATTTGATTGAAATTTGTAGCTACATGGATAGAATATAGTTAGAACTATGTAAAACTACTAAGTATTTTTGGCATGTTGATTAAATAAGCATCTTTACCCAGAATCACCAAAATACACCTTATGTGGATTCTGAGGTTTAATAAAGCTGAAGTCAGTGGGGATACATCATTGAATGGAACTGTTTTACTTACTTCATTGATGTTAACAATAGGACCAGTGTTTTCAACATTTCCGTCAGCAATTTGAAAGGAAATATAAAAGTCCCACTGATAAACTTTGCAGATTCAACTGCCAGAGTAGAAAATAGCACTCAAAACACAGAAATTCAACAGTTTTTACTTTTTATCTGTGTCCTCTGCAGCAATATGTACCTCGGTACGGCCACATACAAACATAGTCCTTTCAAAATGACAAATGCAGAGTTTAGCTAAAATATGTGGACTGCACTTTGGAAAGGTTTCTAATGTAACCTTTTAAAAGGTCTTCTAGGAATCATAATAAATAAAAAACTGAGTCTGAGCTCCTCTTATGAAGCTGTGGAGAGAAAAGCCAATAATCCTGAGATGCTATAAATTAGGGATTTTCACTTCTGTCTGTGGTTTTAATGCCTCTGTCGGGGGCAGATAAATAAAAGAGGGCAAGTGATGACGTCTGTGCCCTGGGGTCAAGGTAAACTGATCAGTTCACATCCATGATGCTCAGGACCTTCTCTGCATCAGGTTTGTCCTGAAGAGAGCTGGTTGGAGCAGTAGAAAGCACAGACAGGGAAGGAATTAGCAGTCAGGTTGGATGATTGGTGTTCAAGCTCATTCCTTGGCCCTCTTTTCTATAATGCAGTGTATAGGTGCACCTGCTGAGACCTTTAATTATAATAGCGAGACCATTTTGGTGAGCATATTTTCAAATAAAGGTGCAGGATAATTCTAGAGAGTTCAAAAAAAGTGTGAAGTAGTTGGAGAGCCAGAAATAATACAAATCAGTGGAACACTTGAGGAAATTAGCTTATTTGGCCTTTGGAGGGTGAGAAAACGATGTGATTATAATGCATAAATACTCAGACAGGGAAAGTAGACTGGTATAAAAGACTTTCCAAACAAGTGAAAAAAGACACAGCAAGAACCAGTTATTGCAGGTGAAGCCAAACAAACTCAGATTTTAAGTAAGGTATGAATTATTAATGGTAAACTGATGAAACAAGGAGTAGATTGATATTCTACCAAGGGAAGTACTGTATTTTTCACCTTTCCTCAGCTTCAGATCAAGACTTTTCAAGAAGATGTGCTGTACTCACATGCAAACTTTTTGTTCAGTTATGGAAAGGACCAGCTGAGATTTAATCACTAGTCATATGCAGACATTCAGTTTAGATGACCTAACAGATCCTTTTCGGCCTTTATTTCTATAGACCTATATGCCAAAACATATTAATTGGAAATTATCAGATAGAGTGAATAAGTTCTGTAAGATTTACTTTGCATTGGCCTAGATAACAATTAAATACAGGTGAAACAGATTTATACATATGATGGACTAAAAACAATTTCATAAAGTAAACAACACATTATTTTCATGATGACTGTGTTCTCCTTAAAACACTATGTGTGGACTTATTTTAAAAATATTTAATGTTTTTGGAAACAATTGCCTTGACAGCAATGAAAAAGGATTTTTCCTACACTGAGGGTAAGGTAACAGCCATGATTGGATGGGTTTTATTTAGCATATATTCTGTGCCCGATCTGGAGACGAGGGACAGCTTAATTTTCGGCTTGTGGGCTGAGCCTAGTAGAAGAGACATGCTTTGCAATGTCAATTTATGGGATATGAATGTTCCTTTGCATGGAACTCAGTTTGTAGCCCCAATTCACTGCAATTAACATATTGGTTTAAAAAAAATAACATACGTGCTCTCTTTTTTGGTCTTTATTTCTCAAGTCTATGTTTGGACCAATGAGCTAGTGCTCAAAACTCAGTATTTTTAAAATCTGTCAAATGATCACTAGCAATCAGGCGGTCTACTTCTTTTATTAAAATCAATAGCAACATTCTTAGCTTGGGCAAGAATGGGTGCCTACCTACTGTCAAATCAGTCTGCTTCTTGTTTTACTTCAGGAACGTAGTCTGCCAATAATCTGCACAGTGCACACGTTAATTCAGTCATGGCAAACTCAGTAGCAAACTGAGCAGTGGAATTCTGAGTATGGAAGAAAGAGTAGTTTGTTGTGCGGGTTGCATTATAAAAAGAACATTGATATGAGCCAGTGCCCAAACTTGTCCTCGTAACCGGGGTTCAATCTGTGCCATCAATAACAAGGTCAGTATAGATGAACTTCAGGCAGTTAAAAATTCAGTCAATAGGGAATGTATTAAGTGTATTTAGGGAATGTAGCTGTAATTAGATCTATGGTGAAACACAGTGTGGGACAAAACAATAATGTCAATTTAATTTATAAAAATAAAAAAAAAAGGCCATGAACTTCGTATATTTTAAGGTCAGCAGTCACTGTTTGATGTCCTGGTTAATATAGGTCATAGGACTTTGATGAATTAATTAACATTGACTTCTAAGGGACCAAGACCTTTATTGTTTGGCTTTTCCCTGTTACATGTAACTACTGAAATCACCAGATCAGAAAGAAATTTAAGATATTTTTCAGTTCATTCACTTTGAACTTTTCAATGTTATTTGCAGTCCACTGCATCAATGTCATACGCTGCTATAAAGGCAGCTCATATGCCCTTTCTCATCTGGACTCCACAAAAGCATAATTCCTATTAGCTCCAGGTAACTATGTGAAAATAAAAATGATAGCAAGCTGATGTTTCCACAAAGACCGGGAGGGAGAGGAAAAGCAATGAGATAGAAGGGGAACGGCATGAACATGTTTGCTCTTATTTCTGGATCAGTTTGCAGACTAATGGGTAAGTAGGTGAGAAAGAAAACACTCTAGTCTGTTTTAAAAGGTCATTACAATAGATATCTCACTACTTCTTTTTAAAAATTTCTCTTCCTTCACCTTTCAAAGGAAACTAGACCTGTGGCAACTAATTCCACATATCAATTACACACTGTGTGAAAGCATTCCTCCTTTATTTGTTTTGAATCATCTACCTGATCGTTAAACTTGATGGCCTAGTTTATTTGGTCATTTCTTATTCTGAAGCCTTTTATTTTTTTAATAGATCTGTCTGGGATAGAGTTAATTTTCTTCATAGCAGCCTGTATGGTGCTGTGTTTTGGATTTGTGATCAAAACAGTGTTGATAACACACCAACACGTCAGCTGTCGCGGAGCAGTGCTTACACAGCTTCAAGGTCTTTCTGTTTCTCAAGTTGCCCTGCCAGAGAGTAGTCTGGGACTGGGAAAGAAATTTGGAGGGGACACAGCCACGACAACTGACCAAAGGGAGATCCCATGCCATATGATGTCATACTCAGCAATAAAAGCTGGAGGAAGAAGGAATAAGGGGGGAACTTCACGGTTATGGTGTTTGCCCTCTCAAGTAACCACTAAGTGCGCAGAGGTTCTGCTTTCCCAGAGGTGGCCGAACACCTGCCTGCCTGTGGATAAATTCCTGTTTTGCTTTGCTTGTGTGTCCAGCTTTGTTTCACTTATTGAATTGTCTTTATATTGACCCATGGGTTTTCAGCTTTCACTCTTCTGATTTCCACCCTCATCCTGCTGGGTGGTGGTGAGCGAGTAACTGGCTAGGTGCTTATCTTCTGTCTGGAGCAATACGCCACACTTTGGTGAAATTTGCCACTTTTCTTCATGACTCTCCCAGGGCTACTATATTCCTTTTTTTAGATATGAGAACTAGAACTGCAAGCGGTTTCAAGATGCAGATGTACCACTGAATTGGGTGGTGGCATGATTTTTGTCTTCAGTTGTGTTATCTATTGCTTTTCTAATAATTTCTAGCATTTTGCTTTCCGGTCTGACAGCTACTGATAATTTTCTTAGATTATCCATTATAACTCAACTAATTTTTTTTTTTCAGTGGTAATTAACTAGTTCAGAACTCATCACTTGACATACAATTTAGGATTCTTTTCCCCCATGAGCATCATTCTGCATTTATAAAGGCAGAATTTCATCTGATATTTACAGTATCCTTTTAAACTCTCTGTAAAGTGTCAGTGGACCAAATATTTACCATAGGGTACTGTTGAGAAGTACTATTCCATACCAACCAAGATGATAAATACTACAGAGAAAAGGTGCTCCAGGAGATTAAAGTAGATTTTCCAGAAAGCTATGACAAGGACTTTTTGTGCATAATTATTCTCAGGCAAAACCTTATGTAAGTCACAGTGATTTGTACTGACAGAAGAAGGTGATGTTCCACTTTGTCTTCAAAACATGTGACTATAATCTCAAGATATTCAAAAAGAAGCTCTGTATTAGCCAATCCTCTTTCTACTTTAATCATCTAAAAATGAGTGGACAGTCCTGTGACATTAATGAGCAATGTTACATGTCTTTGGCTTGAGAGGTATGGTCAATTTGAGCTATATTTTTCTGACACTAATGCCTGAGTTCAAAAACATAACTAAACACAGATTAGAATGGAAATATACAAGGGATCTTATGTCTGAATCACTTGCTTAGGTAAAATAGAAAGGAGGTGAATTTCTCCTTGAAAACATCGGGGAATTAATTATTAACCTAGGATATCAGACCTAAGAAATATGCTGCTACTAATGCATGTGAATATACTTATGTAAAAGAATTTCAAATTTAAGTTGAAATATATTTAAAAGGAAGTTGTATCTTTTTTGCTGTTTGCTGTTCTTGCAAAAGCAACTATTTATTCTCTTTCCAGAATGGAGTAAATAATCAAGTCACAGTTAAGGACTGGATCAATGAAGAAAAAAACTCAAACCTGTAACTCAGTAAATATGATGGTATTTGGTGAGAAGAGAATGTATCTGTAACACAGTGACCTAGGAATCTCTCAGATCTAATTTCCTGCTTTTCTTAAGAAAAGGAAAAGGTAAAATAAAAAGCATCGGAAGAAGAGAAAATATGCATGGAGTAAGTCTTTATTTGCGATACATATTTGAGTAACATATTAAGGGTAGTATTAAGGGTCTCTCATCTTCATATGTTAATTTTTTTACTAGTCTATAGCCACTGTCACTGTTTCTGGTCCCAGAAGTCTTGCACACCACTCAACAGATAAAGACGAGGTTCAAGAGGTGAGTAAAAATAACACTTATTCACAGATCTTCACATTCCATTCCCAGACATATATCCCTAGCCCACAGATTTTTCTTCCCGTCTCTGACAATGCATTAAGCCCTTTACAACAATATGTCCAACATGCCTCAATCTGCCACATAAATAAATAAATGAAAGACATAAGAGACAAAGACATATCAAGGACATAAGGTGCATGGCAAAGTAGAATTTGATCATGTGTGTACTGGGAATCCATACATTTTGTTGCACCTTTCAAATAAAAAACAGAAAATATGCACCCTACATGGTGAACTGTGGCAGTTTTTCTGTTGTGCTTTCTCTAATTTTCCTTCCCCACAAAAACTCTGGCTGCAACCCAGACACTGCTAAATAAGCCTGTTCCTTCACGCAGTACTCAGCATAAGGTGCACATCAAAGATGGAGAAGAAAAAGCAACAGGCATGCTGCATGGGCTGGCAATGCTCAGCTGGTAGCAGCCTGTTGGGGTAATTTTCAACTTCTTGCCAGAATTGCCTCCAGGCTTCACTGTGATCCACATTTGGGGCTTGTCCCAGGAGCACAGTCAGGATGCTGTGAAGTTTACCTTTGATGACTATTACTGACTTGCCCACTGCAAGGCAGGCACAGCAGAGAGTAGGATCCAACAAGTTTCCCATTTCTAGGCAAGTACCTGATCAGCATTCCAGATGATATCTTTCTGGCCTCTCCCTGAGGAAACTGTTCCTACCCGACACCTACATTTCACTCTGTACTGTAGCTTTCAAGGAGACTTTTTTCTCTATAATTGTCTAAAAAAAAGTAATTGTGAGACTTGGAAGCAACGTTGCTTTCTGTTTGCAAGTTCCGCCCCCCCCCCAAGGACTAACACATGCAGTTCTATGAGGCGTAAAGCTGACAACAGACAAGATGACTTTGGAGTAAGCTTCTGTAAGGTTCCTCAGCAACTCCAGGGTGCTGAGTTGCCTACGTAAGATTTGTTGACGATGAGTTTGCAGTGCTTTCTTTCTATCTTTTATCTTACCTGGGAGAGTATTGTCTTTTCCTGGCTAGATTTACAAAATTATAGAATCATGGAATGGTTTGGGTTGGAAGGGACCTTAAAGATGATTTAGTTTCAACCCCCCCTGCCATGGGCAGGGACACCTTCCACTGGACCAGGTTTCTCAAAGCCCCATACAACCTGGCCCTGAAGACTTCCAGGGATGGGGCATGCTGCAATACTTTCAAATGAAGGTTTTAGCTTCAAAGTGCTTAGCTACCGAACCAAAGGGCTGTGATTGAAAGCTCTCATCAAGGGCACAAAGCATGTCTAACTGTGTCTCATTCAACATTTCACAGTACTACGCTTGGTCTATGCTTCAGCACTAGTAGGGAAATGAAGACCTGATCCCACTTTATCTCTTAAGTTAACCCTCAGAGAACTAAGATTAGCTAATTTCCACTATGAATCAGATGATGAGGCTACAATTAACTAATTTGTGGATTTTAAAAAAGAAGACACGGGAGCTTTTTGTGGCCTTCCTCTCAAAGTTTCATTGTTTCCACAGGACAGAGAAAATGTTTGCAGCACAGCTCTGCCATTTCATATTTGTGATTGACAGACTGCTATTTCAGGTGGCTAGATTTGAGCTAGGTATTCTAAACTCTCTTAGAGTTAATGTAAAGAAATAAGTAGTTCCTTATTTCATCTCATCCTAAAGTGGCTGTCTAAAACAGATCAAGTGAATGGTGATGTAAGACTACCAAGAGAGCCTAGGATGAATAGCTCATCTTTTGACATCTAAATAGCATAAATTTAAAATTAATTGAGGCGAATTCCACTCTAATATATTGCTTAAATGTAGATTGAGTTCCATACTATAGCATTTTTACGTAGAAGAATGCCAACAAGTTGAAGTTTGATTCTTGTTTGAAAAAAAATTAGCTAGAGAAGACAAAAGGTGGGGTTCAGTTTCAGGTTCAGACTCCTGTCTGTAAGGTCTCTACAGTGCAGGTATATCTATGTGAGCTATGTATATAAAATCTCATACAGTCAAGGGAGATCTAATTAATACAGTCAGTTGAGCTGAGGTTGTTCAGCTGGACAGATGCACATGTCCTCTTTAGGCTGAGCTCTGAGAGCTTTCTTTTCACTGCCCATAATGGAAGCCTAGACACCATAGAAATAGATGCATGGAATGCACCTACGTTAGGTATCCGAACATGAAAATGACCTCTTATCTCAATATGGTTAGAGTAAAAATTATGTGGTGGTTCTGAAGATAACAGTGATATTACATTGCTTAGAGTGATTTAACCGTAGTAGGTGGATGAAGGACTGTGCCTTCTACATTTATGCTCACACTCAGGCTTGGAACTGCAGACGTAAGCATGTGTGTTTATCTGTTGTTGGCTTGGTAAATACTGACTCGCTCATGCTGGATGGTAAGGTGTTTGGAGAATGATTTTTGCTTGATTTGAATTTACATGCTTTTCTGTGACTCTCATTTGAATCTTCAGCTATGACACTGTCACAGTTTAGGCAAAAATGCTGTGTGAGAGTTTAAAAAGTTGAGTGATGTAGATATATGCTGGGGATTTTGATGGGCCAGAGAGGGAATGGAATTAATTCCTAGCTGGACACTTTCAAGATTTTTTACAATAAATACATATCAATGAGAGAGAAAAAAACTTGAGCTGGGAGCACATTTATTGTTAGTTCCACTATACTAGTGGTTTAGGAGTTGCATAGGCTCATGCTAACTCCTCATAGAAAAACTACATGGCTCGTAAGTACACAACCTTTGTGAATTTATAACTCAGTCAAGATCTATTGATCTTTACAGTGTCAGGGTTGTGTGGCCTTAGAAATATATAAAAGATTATAATTTATGAAGTTCAGAATACCTTCTGAAATGAGTATTTGTCTTCTAAAATTTCTAAGCTTGTGTTTCTATTTTTGACATTTTCTACTGCATATATATAGCTGGCTATTGCACCTGCAGGATTTCCCATGTCTCTAAGTAGTGCTTCTTAAATTCAAGTAAATACTTACATGAAATGTAAATGCTTAACCATTTGCTTCCAAAGCCCATAATCTAGGTAATGTTACTCAGTACAGAGTAAATAGTAACCAATATCCGTGATTTACCTGTGGATAAAACCACACCTTCATCTCTGCCATGGAGGTCGATTGGTTCAAACTCATATTTTCTCGTCCTTTTTTCTACAACCACACTGGAAAGGTGGCATTACTGTGCCATTCAGATGCCACTTCCAGTTCCAGTGGTTTTGCAAAAAGTTGCACCAGAATCTTGAATCTTGTGACCAGAGCAAAAGAGAGATGTCTTGGATAGGCCTGGGAATTTTAGTAGTGTGCAAGGTGAGATGATATACTTTGATTTTTTTTTTTCCTCTGACAACTGCTTTTTTTCCCCTCCTTGAGGCTTAGTTCTGGAAACACCTAAAGTTGTTGTTTTTGTTGACATATTTATACAGATACAAAAGTCCTTGGCAATGATGTTCTTTTCATGATCTCATTGATTATTTTTGATGATTCCTTTCTAATCACAGCACGAAAATGAAAAGAAAATGAAACAAAAATATTCCCTTAAACATGCTTAAAATCCCACTGTGTTTTTTAATGGCATGAAAATTGTACTTTAGAAATACTTCTTCTCTCCTTCTTACTTACTCTACTCATGGCAGTGTAGATTTCTATTCAAAACAGTATGAAATGACTGCCTAGAAATACTTCTCCAATTCTGTGCTGAGTTTGGATTATTACCTATTTTCTCTCAGACATTTGTTAGCTGTTGTGAGATCAATTTATTTAAGCATTATGCAGGAGGCCTAAAATTTGAACAGTGTATTTTTGCTATAGAATGTACTTTCAGTTTCTAGAAAATGTAAATCATCTGTGTTTTTCATGCTTTACTCAGTTTTTGAATAGAGGTAATTAAGCTGCTGTAATAAAGTAATTTTTGGTTGCTTTAAATTAAAATGTCTTTTTATGTATGACAAGAGTCAGCTTGCAAAATTGAAATGAAGTCTAAGAGTCCAATTATTCAGATCAGTATAATTTCACTGTCTTCAGTAGAAATTTTCTTGACTTACCATGATGGTCTGATTCTGCCTTTCATTGATAAAAATTGGGATACATTAATGGTATTAATCTGACATAAAGAAAAAGGTATAAATCTTAATGTTTCCTGAATAAAGATTGCTGTTAATGCATGTAGCATTAAAGCATAACCAGCTGTAGAGCACCAAATAAGGAACACATTTGAGAATGCACCCTATCCCAAAATAAATAATTGCTGAAGCAATTTTAGAATCATTAATACTAATTATTTAGTCATGGAAAATGAAAGGAAATGGGGTAAACGTAGTGCCAGTGCTCAAAAAAAGAGAAAGCTAAGAATGACAAGCATACCAGTTAAACTAGCACTATTGAAAATTCTGCAACGAATCATCAATTATTTCAAGGCATCTGGAAGATAACTAAAAGGATAAGTAACACTCAGGAGACATCTGTCAAAAACGAATATTTCCAAATCAAACTAATATTCCTCCCCTGTAACATAATGGACTTTGTGAATAGGGGATTGGGAATGGATAGCTTCTGTTTTGAGTTTAATAAAGCTTTTGCGCACTGTCTGTCATGACATCCTCATAAGGAAGCATGTTCTTGTCATACATACTGGATGCATGCAAAATATATTAGAATAAATTAGTAAGAGTGTAGTTTGCAATGTATCTAAATAAAATGGAAAAATATATTGAAGCTCTTCTGAAAGTAATTTTTCCCAGACTAATTTCTGTTCAAAAATTTCCTTATGGTCTGTATGGTGGAGTATGGAGACTTATTACAGTTATGGAGATACAAGCCTGGCTTGTATCTGCAGTGCACTGGAGGAAAAGATTAGAATTCAGATCATTTCAGTGCTGGAGAAGAGGCCTTAAAAATAGAGTGCAGTTCTGCAGAGGTGACAGTAAGCAAAAATGAAGAAGGAATAATCAGACAAAGAGAGAATGGTGTCGCAGGAGCTCCTGACCATCCTTGACAGAGGTTAGGGCTCATAACATCACAGCTCTTTCGCGTCCTTGTTTTCACGCCCCTGGCAGTGTGCCACAGCTTCTGCATGTATGCATCCTAAGGTGGGTGCAGACCAGCATGCGCCTTTACCCCCAGTGGCGGGAAAAGAGACATGGGACTTGAATGGATTGAGATGTCGTCCAAAGTAACTTCCTGGGATTGAGCACCCTCAATGCCCCCTTGGTGAGTGAATACTTCTTCTGGATACCCTTGAGTGAGCCCTCGTGCCTTTTGGGTGAGCGATTCCATCTTCTGGGTACTCTTGAGTGCGAAGCCTTCCTTTGGAATCACCATTCTTATGTGTTGTTGTTCTTATGTGTTGTGTAGTAATAACTTCTCCAACTGGCACACCGAACCTATTCTTTGTTAAATGTTATTGCAGCATTATTTTGGCCACCCTTGTTGTCTTGTTGGTTTCAGCTGTTTGGATTTAGTTATAAATTAAAGTTTATTATGTGTGTGAAGTCATTTTGGGGTGTGTCCGTAACAAATGGCAAAACACTGGTGAAATTGCTTGGAGAATTGTTGCATCTCCTCCAGTCAGTGCCTTTAGGAACAAGCAGGACAAATATCTACCAGGAGCACTCTTTCTAGAAGCAGAGACATGCTCAACAAGTTTGTGTGTGGTACCGAATCAGGAGGAGCAGTTTATGAACTTGTGGGCAGGGCTGCCGTTCAGAGGGATTTCTACAGGCTAAAGGAAAGGGCCAACAGGAGCTTTATGAAGGTCAACCAAGGCAAATGGGAAGTCCTACACCTGAGCAGCTGGGGAATAAAGTTATTTTATAGAAAAGGACCTGAGGGTCCCAGTGGACAAGAAGTTTAGGTTAAGTCAGCAGTGTGCCCTTGCAGCAAAGAAGGCCAACCTAATATTGGGCAGCATGGTCAAGGCAAGTGGTTATTTTCATCTATTCAACCCTCATGAAACTACATTTTAGTATGGTGTCCAATTTTGGGCTTTCCAGTACAAGACAGACATTGACATACTGAGATCACCATGGTGGCCAAAGGACCGAAGCATTGGAGAGACTGTGAGAGCTGCGTCTGTTCAACCTTGAGAAGAACAGGCTAAGGGGAGACCTTATTGTTGCCTATAACTTCCAAATAGGGGGGAAACAGAGACTAGGTGGTCAGACTCTTCTCAGAAATGCACAGCAGAAGGAAAAGGGGCGACGGACACAAGCTGGAACACAGAAAATTCTTATTATTAGATAGAAGGAAAATTTCATACTGTGAGGCCAGTCAAACACTGGAGCAGGTTTCACAGAGGGGTTGTGGAATCTCCATCTACAGATATACTCAAACCACCTCTGAACATGGCCCTGAGCAATCTCCTTAAGTTGCCCTGCTTTGAGCAGAAGGGGGATGGCCTCTGAAGATCCCTGCTAATGTAAGGTACATTATGCTTATGTGATTCTATAAGGGAGAAATATAAAATTGCATAGGAAGTCTTACAATTAATTCTAAAATGCACTCCAAACTGAGAAAAACAAATGTTTTATTTGATAAATGCTATGTTTTTTCCTTGGTTATATAAATGATTTAAGAACCTGTCCACAGTAGAGAAATCAGTAGGTGGTGTCTTAGCCAAATGTTAACTTAATAAATCGATTACCAGTTGTGTATGGCCGCACAGCTCGTGCTGCAGGGGTCATCTACAGCATGAAGAGTCATGTGAAGCATCTGAAGTGTCAGACATACATGCAAGACACAGGTCGAATAATCAGCAATTACAAGCTGCTGCAACTTTTGTGTGTATATGTGTATTCAGCTTATAGTGAATACATGGGACTGAATGGACTACAAGTACCCACCGTTTGCTGGGGCTAAGTGTTAATACTGACAGTGGCACTAATCAACTTCAGGCTAGCTGGCATGGCAAACTATCAGCTTGAAGTAACCTATTGTTGGGTCTCAACTGTCGAACTTTATACGCTTTCATATTCCTACATAGTGTATCTGGTGGTTTTTTTCCCTTTTTCTACCTGTTTTGGCATTGTTGCCTCTACCATTCCCTTTCCTCTATCTTTTTTTTTTTTTT
>VYZM01018179.1:63210-78812 GCA_013398915.1 Dromas ardeola
GTTCTGGCTCTGTATTCTTTACTACCCTTATGAGGTATTTGTACGCATTGATCAGATCCTCCTGAGCCTTCTCCAGGCTGAACAGTCTCCGTCTCTCAGCCTTTGCTGCCAGGAGAGATGCTCTACCCCCCCCATCACCTTCATGCTCCTTTACCAGACTCAGTCCTGTCTCTCTGTCCATGTGTCTCTTGTACTGAGGAGACCAAAACTGGACCCAGCACTTCAGATACAGTGTCACCAGTTTTGTTTGTTTGTTTATTTTATGCTGGTGGTGTGGTCACCCATTCCAATGCTCTTCTGGATCCTAAGATGAATGATTTAATTCTGGTATGTGTGTGAGGTGTACGGTCAGTTGTCAGCATCCCAAACCCTTTTTTAGGAGGAGTATGATCATAATGATAGTTTCTTCTTCCTTACTTTAGGATCCATTTGGGCTCTTATTAATTGCTTGCTAACAAGCACTACACCTTGCTCTTTGGTCTGCAAGTTCACATTATATCCGTTTTTTTTTCTATATGGTGTTTTTTATATATGTTAGATAGCTATTTTTTCTTCTCTTTGTTACCCCTAAGACTCTTTTTGCCCAGCTTCATGTCTGCATTTCTTTAACTGACTATTGCCATTTTTTTTTTAGAAGCCTTACAGCTTCTGGATTTCCAGTGCCAGACTGTGCCCGTTTTCTTGTCGCCCTGTGCCCATAACCCCTTTAGAGTGCATCACGTATCCCCAGTTCAGGGGCCCTGCTGCCATACCAGGCACATATTCCTCTGCACTCCATCATTATCCCAGTGTCATAAATATTTAATTCTGCACAGAATAACTACTTGTTATTACTGTCTTTATAAAATTATTGTTATACCATACAGAAATTAATGAAAGTAAAATAAATTAGGTTTAGCCACCTGTTCATTAGAAAAAAATCTGCTACATCTAAACAAACTAGAGCAAAGTGGCAGATAGGTCAAAGCAAGCCTGACAAACCTCAGTCCTAAGGACCAGAAAACCCAGTATAATGTCTGTGGCCTGTTGCCAGCAATGGCAATACTTTATGAACTGTACCGCAGAGGATCCGGAAGGAATTTCTAGATCATGGTAGAAAGTTCTAAATGGCGAAAAAAATACGAAAAGTGGAGAAAAAAACCCAAACATATATAAAGCTCATGATTTTCCTCTGGTTTCAAATCAAAGTTTGCAGTGTGTTCTAAAGTGCTGGCTTGCTGAGAGTGTGAAGAAGTTGTTGCTGTGACATTTAGAGAGCAAGCATCCATAATTGAAAGATTAAACTTGATTTCTTTTTTTTTTCCAAGGCAGAACTTGAAGGACTGAAAAATCAACAAGACTTGATTAATCAAGTTGGCAATGTCGACAGAAAAGCCTTTTAGGCATCGTATTTGATGTATGCATGAATCACGAGCAGCAAAAGGTACATACAGTTGCAGAAAATGTACATTTAAAAGTTACACAGCCTGAAGCAGCTATCCCAACAGGGCCTTTGTCAAATAACAGTGTTCTGCAGCGAATTAATTAGATGGCTTAGTATGTCAACATATTTATAGGGGTGGTCCTTGGTGCATCTCTTCCAGCACACTCAGTGGAAAACTTACTAGAAACATCTCTAGAAGCAATCCAAGATTTATATGTCTAGAGGGACTGATCTCTATCAATTTGGTCGAACAGTGCTAAGGCAACATAAGAGCACCTTGGCCACACAGGTAAAGAAAATGAAACTCTTGGGTTCAGTTTCTGCAGTCCACAAAATTCTTGCCACTAGGATCATACTTGGAAACTTGTACTAAGGATGTGGCCTCCCATAAAGCCATCAGAGAATTTTTGAATTACTGGCATTGCTTCATGGTTAGGCTATGATTTCTTCTTTTGTGAGCAACTTATCTTTGCCATCAGCCAATGAGGCTGTCAGCAGAGAAAGTCTAACGTGATTCTTCGAACCAGGCTGTAGGCTTTTCTAATGACTAACATTTGTCCTTAGCTGGTGATGCCTTCAAAAACTCATTTTGTGTGCACGACCTAATCTACCTTCTTGACAGCTCCAAGCACCTAAATGAACAGAACTTTTCTCTTCTGGGGCTGAAACTGAACCTTTGTTTACATGTAACTTGATAAAAGCATTCATCAGAAAACTTAAAGGCAGCTATTTCCTAGGCATATGGAACAAGTTTTTCTTGTTTAAGATATTATTGACAGAAACCAAAAAAAGTATCTGAGAATCTTATGGACCTGATATTCAGTGGTAGAATTGTTTTCCTGAGGAGATGGAAAATAAATGCTTATCTGTTGGTTAATCTGAACTACTATTGGCTGTATTATGTGGGTGGGTCATTTCAAAGTGAACAGTAAATGTCTCCTAAGACTCTGTTTTCTGGGTGACTTCTTATTTCCCAGAAGCTCAGAAATCTTTACTCTTTCTGAATTCTTTGTAAAAGCTCTGGCAATTCTCATTTTACTTCTATCTTCTGAATCAGTCTTCTTTTCCATCACAGTGCCAAAAAAACTATCTTGTTGATATTTTTGGTCAAAAGTGACTACAGATTAACTATTCCTGCAGATTTATCTTTGAATAAAGTATCTTTTACTGTCTGGAAAGATTTGTCCACCACCATATTCTTACGGTGTTTTGAAGTGTTGTTCCTTTAAAAAGATTTTTGTACCCCCAAAAGGCTATACTACATTTTGTTGTTAGTTCCAATATTGTAAGAATCACAAGAAAATATTCTCTCCTCTACAAATAGAAACTTCCATTTAAAAAAACTTGGGAAGTCTTGTTCTGCTATGGCTACAGTCAGCTCAGTCGTCTACTAGAGCTAATTTAGCATTTAGAGGGCAACCTCTCAGTCTGTACAAGTACACAGAAAGAAAATCTGACAAGGAACGAAACTCCAGACTCTGACACAGCTGTACTGAATGCCTCTTCTGTTCTGCCAGACCAGTTTAGCTATGTTGCTTTTTCTTCTGTGCAGGCTGAGAAGCCCAAATCTAATTAAATAGCAGAGAAAAATGAGACATGCAATTGATCTGTGAGAGGAGAAAGGGGAATAAATTAGCATTGAAAAGTTTAAACTAAAAAGTAATTTCAGTGTATTTATCAGATTGGCATTTGAGGCAACCCATTTGTTTTGGAAGCCATTTTTACAGTTACCCAAGAGATAATCCGCCATTTCCCCCCCACCGTGCTTCTACCTTTGAAAAGCAGAAATCAAACGCCTTGATACGCCTTCAGAATTTACACTACAGAGGAAAACAGAAAAAAACCCTGTCCTAACATCCCATTTTCTTGTCCTTGCCATATATCTAATATACTCCCACAAGACACATATCCTTGTCAAGACCTTTTTTATTCAGCTATATTTTATGTCATTTCTCTTCATGAAGTGCCACCTGGCCTTTTAAATTTGGCTTTGGCAGAGTGCTTTGAATATTCAGATAAGGTATACATAACCCATTGAAGGGCCAAATCAGAGTTTCATGATTCTTACTGAGAAGGGGAGAATGAGATTAGAAAGAGCTTGAACTGCCCTTCGTATTATCACATTGTCATGTTCAAAGAATATTTAATATGTAAACACAATCAATCTTATTCTGACTATAGTCTGCAGCATTATCTTTACAGATTATACAAGCAGGTGTACAGTGCACTTCATAGTCTCATTTTTAAGGGGCTGTAATTCCATATCTGCTTCGTGAGTCTCTGCTCTGACTCAAAGCGCATCAACATGCAAATAAGGACATAAATCTTGAGGAGAAGGAAATGCAACAGAAACTTGGCTGTAAGTGAACAAAGTTTCACAATCAGTCAAATATGCAGTATTACTCAATATTTGGTACATAACAGCTGCTTCTAGTCTCTCTAATCTCAGCACGTTCAATGTCTCCAGAGCTTTTATTTGACTCACTCATGACTTATGATCAGAGATGTCATGAGATGCAGCTAAGTAGTGCAAAGGAGCAGTGGGTGGGGATGCTGTTAGGGCATCACTCTTCCAAACATTTGATAATATCCCCTTGTAGTGTCGTAATCTCAGTGTCAAATCTTATCAAATTTTCAAAGCTGTGGGGCATGATGGATTGCCTCTGCCTCTCCTTGTATCTTTCAGAATAGGATCTTTTGTAGACCTCACAGGCTTTCTTCAGCTGTTTATGCTATGAACACAGCAGGCTCTTTTGGTGCCTCAAGTTAGCTACCTGGTCATCGGTATTACACAACTTTAAAAAATGTAGACCTGGTTACTTTTCAGGACTTCCAGCGATTCATATTAATTCATTTAGAGGTAGAGGCAGAGCACAAATTCCCCTTCATGTGCAGAAAACATGTAAAAACATCTTTTTCTTCTTCTGCTCTTGAAAGGAAAAAATGTTCTATTTTAGTGGTATTCTGAGATGGGTTATGCAAAAATTGGCTGGAAAATGTGGGAAAAGGCCTTTACTCTCTCTGTCTAAGGAAATGAGAAAGAAACACAGCTACAACTGTAAGAGTGAGATATTAGTAAGGCCGAATTACATATGCAGTTGGTGAATCATGCTAGAAAGCAGTGCAGTCTGTTATTGAGGAGTATGTGGGCACTGGCCTTTGGAATCAAAGAGAAAAACAGACTGGAGGAAACTCTGAGCTATAGTTTATATATCGCTTTGATTTTGGGAATTTTCCTAAACACCACTACTCAGTTCATATTCAGCTCCCAAAAGAATGTGAGAGATTGTTCCTTAGAAATTCTATAGTGTCTCACTATAGTCCATGTTTTAATGTATATGGTTTTACTTTGAATGTACCTTAATTGCTTTTTTCATGTGATGAGGGGTTGCAAAACTGGTGACTAGAACTTAAACTGAGACAAAATAGTGGGTGGTATCAGATTGAGGCTATAAACATCTCCATTCAGAAGAAGGAAAATCTTATTTTTCTGACGGTAATCCATAATTAAAACTTTTACAGGAACATGAAAAGATGTTAATGAAATATTCTTGTAAGTACAGAAGAAGGGTGAATTGTTACTTAAGAGGCTGCCAAGGTGTATAACACTTGCAATGATGTGCATCATTAATTGAAATTTCAAAATATTTACATACAGAATAGTAGAAATGTAGAGTCTTCTCTACTCTACGTGGCTACTGTAAGTCATGAATTGTTATTTCTGCTAATGCGAGTCTTTACTGGAAATCACAGAATAAAAATATAAACGCTAGAGTAATTCAATATGAACTATAGTTTTTGATTAGACTCATGTTAATATAACCCATTTTCAAGGGAATGGGATAGCATTCTTCAGATGGTACTTCATACTTCACAAACACTTCTGGTGTCTGGATATTTGCTATTGGTTTTTGATTATTTGGATAAGCTCTTCACCTACTTATTAGGATGATGAATTCTTTGTTTGTGTGTCCCACTATAGTTCACTTGCTTCAGGAATGCTCTAACACTGGCTCTTGTCCTCTTCAGAATGTTTCTATGGTGTAGTCTCTCTGTCTGCTATTTCTTCCTAGAAATAGGAACTCAAGGTCTACCTATCTTAGTCCAACAGATCAACCATTCTGCAGATTTTCTAATAAGTTAAAGAAGAACAGACTTCTCTTGTGGGTTTACAGTCACTGATACCATTGGGGTTATATGGGTATGTGGAACAGTAAAGACTCGCCTTGGTAGTTTAGATCATAAAGTAATAACTCTTCCATGGAAAATTTAAAAATAAAAAAAAAACCCTAATTGCTGAAATAAAGTGGATGATTTATCTTCATGTTATCATTTTACTTATATCTGAGTTAGTGTAGGTGTGGGAATTTGAGATCAGCCTCTCAAATTGAGTCCAAGAAACTCATCCAGAAATTACTACAGAGACATAGTTTTTAAGAGTTTGTAAGTTTGGATACAACTGGAGATTATGAGGATGGAAAGGTAAATTTGCAGTACAGCTAAATCTGCACTGAAAATGAAGAAAGTAATTAACATGAAAACCAATGCAAAAATTAATAGTTTTGGTGTTGGTTTCCCCCACCCCCGCAATGACGTATCTTTTGGCTTATTAAATTTCCAGGTGGCTTTTCTTGCTTTTCTATGTACTAAATAGGTAATGATGACTTGTATTATCTTGCTCATGACACAGAATTAAAAAAAAAAAAAAAAAAAAGACACCTCTGAAGTACTATTTTGGGCACCTACTGCTTGTCACATAATGAGTAAGTTGGTTGAAATGAAATGCTTTCATTATTAATGCTTTACAGTGCTAGGATCTCTTTGTTTCATTATCTTATGTAAGACTCAGTGAGACCAAACAAATGTGATGTGCATATGCTGGTGTACGTGTAAGCTCACTTTGCTGGTTTTAACTCATGGTAACTCAATTTCTTTTTTAGGTGATGATTCAGTTGTGGGAAGGGAAAATCGGTTGGAAATGTTACACACTGGAGGATTCTGCACCAATGACAGGTGATTTTTTTGCGAATTCATGTTGCTGTTGCCAGCATTGTAATGTTACACTATCTAATTTCTAGTTTCAGCATTGCAGGTGGTCAGGAATACATTTTGGTGGAAAATGAAGTTTCTGCACATGCACATACACAAATGGTAAGCAAATTGCAAATTCCCACTGCAAGAGTTGTTAAAAAATATTTCTTTTCAGTCAATTTGATATCAGCCTGAAAAATATGACTTGTGAATTGATGCAAAGCGTTTTGTTTCAAATCACTTAATCAAAACATTGAACTGCATTTCTTTGCCAGTATTTATCTCAATCAGGTTGTAGTTTGGTCATGAGTTCTTTTCAAGAGCCTGTAGCCCCTGAAAAGGAGTATCCTGCCATAATGAACACAGACTTCCCTTTCACAAGTGGGGAAGTGAGGAGATTCATGAAGCTCTTGGTACATTTTGAACCTGGCCTTTAGAAGAGCATGGAGAAATTATGCTCGTGTGCTAAAGTTCTCATGAGAAAATATACCAGAATGTTTACACATATTTTACGTTGAACTAACTAGAAAGGAAGTAAAGAAGAAACATTTTTATTTTGGGATGAGATTTATTTTTACAAGAAATGTTGGAAAAGAAACTCTCATGTTTTGAAATCAAATTGTTGAGATTATGTATAAGAAACTCAATTTTTTCAGTTTTTGCCTCATATTGGAATAAAACTCAAAGTCAAAATTCTTCCAGTCAAAGCTGTCCCAGACATAATTTCTGAATTTTCTCAGAAGAGAAATAGTAGGATAAAAAATTAATAAAGGAAGAACTATAGGACACAGAAACGTAAGGAGGACAAAGTTTTAATGATTAGTACAGCCTTGAAAAGCTTGTATGTAGTTTTTTGTAACTGTCAGTATGTTAAATTTAAACTTGGACCTGCCACTTTTCTAAAATAAAGACTTCCTTTCATATTGTAAAGCATCCTCTTGTTACTGTTGCTAGTACTATTTATTGGAGGATTTCATCAGGCAAAAGAAAAAAAAAAAACAGATGAAAGTTAGCTGCTGACATTTCCTATATGCCTATAAAGAGGGGCCCAGCTTGCCAAAATGGATGAGGTATTTTTGCGAAGAGCTAATAGACCAAATATTTCTGAAAAGCAGGAAATCAAATGGGAAGCTCAGTTTAACAGATGAGTTTCTGAGCAGCCATTATTTTAGGAGAGTGGAACTAATGAGGAGTATAACAATAACATCCCTTAATTAAATGGACTGTTTTTGAAAATTAGAGGTTAGACTTTCAAAGTAAATGGCATCCAAGTTATGTATGCGTAATTTACATATCTATTTCTTTCACCCATTGCAATTGTATGTTCTCCCTGGTTGAGGAATCATTATATTAGTCTTTGGGTTTTGGTTTATTTTTTTATTTTTTTTTTTTTTAATTTTGAAAATATTTTCTTTCTATGTATATTTTTATTTTTAGGGTTCACTTTACAGTAAAGTTAGAAACTCCAAAAGAAATTAGGGCCTCATTTTGGTATCTATTACAAAATAATAATGCAGTCATAGAGAGGAACCATCTCTTCCCATAGATACAGAGGAGAAAAATTAGAAAGAATCTTCTTTCATCATCTTTCATCTTGTGTTGAATGTTGAACAGAGGCATAAGTGATTGCAGGAGTATAGTTCAGGAAGCTGGTTGAAAAATATATATATATATAGAAAAATAATTTGTGCAGGCAACAGTTCCATAACTATATAATGCTGTCTTTTGAGTTGTTATCAATCTTTGACCTATGCTTCATCTTGTCTTGGGAATGGTAATAAATTTTAATAAACCAGCTGATGTAGCTGGAAAAAACAGAAATGCTTTCAAGCATGCAATTTTTCAGGATTTGAAGAAGAGCTTGTATGTCTGTTTTCTCTAACTGTGTCAATTGGTCTAATAAAAGAGGTTATTTCCTCCTATAAACCTGGCCTTGCTTATGTCCTTAAAGATAGTTATGATAACATTACTAGACTGTTTCTTAGCAAGCTAATAATTTCCTTCAAAATATCCCAGGCTTAGCTAGGTATTGTACTGAATTTCCAAGTCAGAGATACATTCCTTTTGCAAAATGTAGATTCAGTATAGTAAGCCTGATGTGTCCCACCATTGACTATAACTATTAGATGAGAATATGGATGATAGCCCATCTCGAATTTCTCTGCTGTGAAGGAAATATAACATATGTTGTTCTTAAGTAGTTGAACATCTGAATTCCTTGGGCAGTAATATTTGGCAATAACTTTGGGTGTTTCCCTGATGGTTACCAAGAGAAGTGCATATATACATATCCATATATTTATTGTAAGAAGTAATTTTAATAAATCTCACCATTTCTTTTTATTCAGTTTTTGAAAGGAGGCACATTTTACTGAGAGAGAGTGTATGTCCTTGGCAGATAATACTGACGTGAAAATAAATGGGTTTGAAGAAATAAAACAGAAAGAAGGATCGTTAGGAAACCAGCAAGCTGTTGAAAGAACAGTCAGACAGACACTGTCATAAAGATCTGAAATGCTGCAGTGTTTTCTTTTATGGCAGTTCTCATTCAGAAAGGTCATGATGGTATGGAGGATGAAGGATTATCTTTTATGATCTCTAGCAATTTAAAATAGTGTAAACAAATAAATCTTAAAAGTGAGAAAATGTTTATTAGCCTTCAGAGACTTTGCAAGTTTAGTTAAGTTACTGAAGTGCTGTGAGTGTCATAGGAGGTGATGAGAAGATCAGAAGCTATAATCATACCCTGAAGATTTTAATACCTCAGAGAAATGTTAACATGAATTCCACACAATAATAAAAGCAGAAACCTAAAATTAGGGTATTGTTACATGAAGTATTTCCTGAATTAATGGGCAGGGTGGAAAGAGGGCAGGGGTTACAAAATGGGTGACCTTCCTATGTAGGAAAGGAACGAAGAAGGAGTCACTTGATAAACAGATGGGGTCAGACAATCTGTGGAGGGTGTGGCAATGCTCTGTTTATTTAATTTCCTACAGCCTCTCTCTAATAAAATATCAACATGGGTAATATTGGTGGCAGCTTCCTACTTCTGGTTATCAGTTCAGAAAAAAATTGATCATGTTTCAAAGCAGTCAAGGTAGTCAGAAGTAAAAGGTCCCTGTTTTGAGCATGGGTATAGGCTCAAGTAGTTAATGAGCTGCAAACACTTTTCTCAAAAATAGGACAGGCACTAGCAGATTTCCATTCCCCAAGCATGTAAAGAATATTTAAGTCCCACTTCAACTAACTTCCTAAGAAAAATCCTAAAATCCTGAGTTCTCTAAATGTAACCAGTGATTAATCATGCATTTAACAATAGTGATTTGCTTGAAACATCTGTTGAACGTTCTGCCATCTGCCTGTAAAAGTGTGGTGGTCAAAACCATTGCAAAACTACCTGCAGAGAAAGGGAAGAAATTTCCTGAGAACCTCTCCCTTCTCCCTCACGTGCCTGTGCTACCAACCACCCTTCCTTAATTTGAGCAAACTAAAAAAATTAAAAATTATTCATAGCGTGGAATGGCTAAACTCTTGTGCTAACCTTTAAAATTTTGTTTTGGAAACATTTTAAACCAAAGAATATCTAACCTTCAATGAAACTCAAGCTACTAAACTAGGCATAACAGGTATATCATGATACTGTGTGTATAACAAGCAAGAAAATAGTCTGAGATACAAATTTCACAGCGAGGTTCAAGGATTGCTTATAAATAATGTTTGAAAAGATGGCCAAATGTAGAGGTGTTTGTCTATATTTTTGTTGTAGGAGATGTTTATTGTCCACAAGTAAATTATGAATGTTAAAAAAGATTAGGCCTATGAACAGAGTTATAATTTTATTTTGAACAAGTAGAAACTACAGCCTATAAGGTTGTACCCAGAATACACACTTTATTGTATAGGTTTCATTTTTTTTTTTTAAGAATGAAAAACTCTTAATGTCTTTTTAATAGAGAGGTTTGTATTTTTTGAACTTACAGTTTTTATTGACATCAAAATGGCTGTGGTGAGTTGACGCTGGCTGGCCAGCAGGTGCCCACCAAGCCAGTCTATGACTCCCTTCCATCAACAGGACAGGGGGAGAAAATATGACAAAAAAGCTTGTGGATCAAAATAAGGACAGGGAGATCAAACAACAATTAATCTCACAGGCAAACCAGACTCAACTTGGGGATATTATTTTATTGCCAATTCCTGTAACAAATTAGGACAATGAGAAACAAGAATAAAACTAAAAACTCCTTCCCTCCACCCTCTTTTCTTCCTAGGCTCAACTTCACCCCTGACTCTTCTACCTCCTCCCCTTGGGTGGCACAGAGGATGGGGAATGTGGGTTGCAGTCAGTTTATGCCACTTTATCTCTGCCTCTCCTTCCTCTTCATGCTGTTCCGCTGCTCCAGCACAGAGTCCCTCCCATGGGATACAGTCCTTCATGTACTTCTCCAATATGGGTCCTTCCCACTGGCTACAGTTCTTCATGAACTGCTCCAGCATGGATCCTTTCCACGGGGCACAGTCCTTCAGGAATGGACTACTCCAGTGTGGGTCCCCCATGAGCTGTTCCTCCCAGAAAACCTGCTTCTGTGTGGGCTGCTCTCCATGGGCTGCAGCTCCTGCCAGGAGTCTGCTCTGGCATGGGCTCTCCACGGGGTGCAGCTTCCTTCAGGGCATGTCCACCTTCTCTGGTGTGGGGTCATCCATGGGCTGCAGTGTGGATATCTGCTCTGTGGCCCTCCATGGTCTGCAGGGGGACAGCCTGCATCACCATGGTTGTCTTCATGGGCTACAGATGAATCTCTACTCTGGTGCCTGGAGCAGCACCTGCCTCTCCTTCGTCACTGACCCTGATGTCTGCATAGTTGTTTCTCTCACAGTTTCATACTCCTCCCTCACAGCTGCCATGCAACATTTTTTTCACCCTTCTTAAATACATTTTCCCAGATGTGCTACCACCGTCGCTGATGGGCTTGGCATTGGTCAGCGGTGGGTCTGTCTTGGAGCTGGCTGGTATTGGCTCTATCAGACACAGGGGAAGCTTCTAGCAGCTTCTCACAGAAGCCACTCCTGCAGCGTTCCCCTCCCTGCCCCTCTTGCCACTTTTAAGAGTTTGTATACGGTTAAAGTTTATTCTTTCATAAAATAGAAACATAAAGTTTGTGATATCACTCCTCATTTCATCAGGCAGGATTATGCTGTTATACCTAAAGATGATGGTTTAAAATGAGAAACAAACACATAAACTCCCAGAAACAAAGCTCCTGTTTTCAAGCAAATGCCTCTAATAACAAAAAGATTCAGCAGAATAAAATTGCAGAAAGCTTGTGACATACAGATAGTTTTAACGGAAGTAAAGATTTTTTTAAAGTGCTGTCTGGCC
Organism: Dromas ardeola; assembly: GCA_013398915.1. Taxonomy (NCBI): domain Eukaryota; kingdom Metazoa; phylum Chordata; class Aves; order Charadriiformes; family Dromadidae; genus Dromas; species Dromas ardeola. The sequence goes on from VYZM01018179.1 coordinate 75,045, forward strand.
TCTAGGAAAAATTATTCTGAGTATACTTAAAGCTGTCAAATAACATATATTTCAGCATAATGTCAATATCATGTGAGCAAGATTATACTCTGTGAATTTCACAATATCCAAAGAGGAAGTAGCCAGAGAAATGCAGATTTTGATGTTTTCATAGTCTGAAAAATTGTGAGGATTTGTTAACAAAATGAAATGGTGACGGGGAAGGGTAGGAAAGAGCTGATTACTGAATAGATTTAGGAGGCAGTGGTGTGTTGTAAGGAACCTGGTCTGTATTTGGTTAAAAGCACTGACAGTTTGCTCTTTGAGTTCACCTCATATCACTTCTGCTGAAAGTCTTAGCCTCCTTTTCAGTTATAGTGATCCTTATTATCCTGAATATAAAAAAAACCCTATAATGTTTTGGGTTTTTTTAGTGGAGAACTGCTTGTATTTTCAGCTTAGTGTCGTCATACAATCATGATGACAGTGGAACATGGTTCTGGAGATTTTTGAAATTAAATGCTTGAATTTATATTGAATTTTCATGAGAAGTAGTGTACTGAAGAGCAGAGAAGAGTTTTTGGGTTTTTTTTATAGCCAAGGTATGTGATAATAATCTGCCCTGACTATAGTCTTTTATGCACCCTCAAGGGAGACTGTGTTTTAGTCACCACGTCCCTCTTGCTTCTTCTGTTGAGTATAATACTGCTGAATGCACGCTTTGCCTAGTTCAATGGAAATTGGTGGAGACATGCACCACTATTTTTCTTTCTCGTGTGCTCTTGGAGACAACTAAACAGAAATCCACTAAGACACTTTTCACTCCCTATGCACTCTCATGGTTTTAATTTGGTCAAAAATCAGTCCAATGTTTTTGCCCATTCCACACCACTGCCTTATTGATTTCTCTCTAAATGTTCCTGACCATATAATTCTCTGACTTGCATTCATGTGTCAGAAATTGACTCTATTCCATTGAAATCAATAGTAACTCTCCTATAAATTTAAAATGGACATGGCAATAAGTCTACTAAAAAAAAAAAACCAACAAAAACCAGACCTCTCATGACTGTGCTGCTGTATTCAGTCACTCTTGTAGGCCAGCCCAAGGTGGGCGAGTAGGCTAGCCTGCTTCCTTCATGCCTACACTGCAGCATTCACTGTCCCAGTATTGCCCATGGGCATGGAGATGTCTTGGACATAAGATGTAGCCCATGAAACTTGTGATATCTGCAGCAAAGACCTTTTAGGAGCAGTCCACTGGACGTGTTTTCCTCAGGTCCATTATGGGACACATATTCTTAACCATCTCCATTAAGAGAGTTTCATGATTTACTCTGATTATTATACAATACTTCAAAACCTCACTGATGACTATGGCTGATTTATGCACGAATGCTGTGGACAACAGTCTTACACGATGGCCAAAAGTTTTGGAACTGCAGCCTCTGTCTCCAAGGCAAACATGATGCTGTATTCCCAGCAAACGGTGTTACCGTTCCTTGAGTAGGGATACCTATATCATCACATCAACTAGCTATCCAAGTTGTCTGTGCCCCCACTTTGATGACCAGAGTATTCATACGGAGTTCAACCATTTTTCTTGCAAGCTGTTAAACGTACCTTCTGGTGATTCAAGACCTGCTAGTGCTGCCTATAAGATCAAGACTGTCATGAAAGTCACTGTAACATGATGTGCACTTTTTTAATCTGTTCAGAGGTCGGCTACAGGGCAGATACACTACTGTTCCCAGCCCTGTCATGACCTTAGATCTGGATGGATGTAGCTCAAACGTAAGAAAAGCCATGTGCCATCAGCACATACATCTACTGGGTCACCCACTTCTGTCTCTGTCAGAATTTCTCTTAAGATCTTCACCTCTTCCTGAATTTCTGAGAGCTGTCCAGGGATTTGGCTTTCACATGCACGTACAGAGCTGCCACAGTAGAGTGAAAATGCAGCCCATATGAGTATGAAATTAGTGCTTGGAATAATTTTGTACTATAGAAACAAAAGTGCAGTAAGATTCTCTCTGTATCTGTTACTAATTTTGGAGTGGGAAATAATCTTTAGTGTTAAAATTTATATGTTTGTATATATGAGTTCTATTTTTTGCCACGATGCCGTATATACGAAAATAAGTTGGGTGCCTAAGATTAATACTTGCAAGTAATGAAATCTGAAGAATTCTAAACATGATTAATGAAGAATTATATTTATGGTTTGTAGGCACTTTTAAATAACTCATCTCCTGCACCTCATATTTTTGTTCTGCAGACAGCTGTTAAGAAGACTTAATGCTGCTTTCTGCTTTAATCATATTTCTCCTTGCAGACACAAATTAGTTTAAGTTTTGCAAATAAGTAATCCAATAAGAATTAGGGAGCTTCCAAGTGCTAACGCCAGCTGAGGCATTGTTCTTTTCAAAAATAAGAGTTTATAATGTATATAAAATTATATTCTTTTTCCTCTTAGAGGATGAGCAAACTGATTTGGACAAAAAAACCCCTTTTCTGTTCTCTTTTGAAGCCTTGTGCTAGGTTCAAAACACATGTTTGTGAGTTCAGAGATGTCTAGATGTGGTCCTTCAGCCTCTTTCCCTCCTGGTGCAGAGATGGGAGAAATCTAGCTGTTCCATTTCTTCTGGTGAGCACTTGACTGAAGCAACTCTGAAGTAGAAACAGCTTCAGGGTGAGATGCTGGGTTGGGATACAGAGATGAGAAAGAAGGAGAATTGGGATAAAGATCGAGGAGTAAATAAGGAGGCAGAGGGGAAAATGGAAGCCATCAAGCTGTATCAGCTGAATCTCCCTGATGGCAGGCATCCCCTGATGGGCCAATTACTTCATCTCAGCAGCAGGAGACAGACATTTTCTGTGGATCCCAGGCTAGTAATGCTTTAATATTGCTGAAACTTGTTGTCAGGTGGCTGCACATAGCACAGCTGTGTTCAGAGATACGATTTCTGCCTAACAGTGATTGAAAACCACTCATCCGTGGAAGATGTGGTACAGAAACAGACCAGACAAGCCTTCTTTGACAAGCAAAGTAGCCTGCAACAGATGAGCAAATTCTTATTCCTATATTTGCTGGGAGAAACACTGAATCCTCTATGCTAGTATTAGCAAATAAATGTGAAGCTCAAGGGCAGCCTTGGCTGCAGTGACCATGAGATGGTGGACATCAAGATCCTTAGGGCAGCGAGGAGGGCATACAATAAGCTTGCTACCCTGGACTTCAGGATAGCAGGCTTTGGCCTCTTCAGGGATCTGCTTGGCAGAGTATCATGGGATAAAGCCCTGGAGGGAAGAGGGACCCAAGAAAGCTGGTTAATATTCAAGGATCACCTCCTCCAAGCTCAGGAACGATGCATCCCAACAAAGAAGAAGTCAGTCAAAAATGCCAGGAGGCCTCCATGGATGAAAAGGAGGATGGACAAACTCAAAGGCTACAGAGGGTGGAAGGAAGGACAGGTAACCTGGGAGGAATACAGAGAAATTTTCTGAGCAGCCAGGGATCAGGTTAGGAAAGCTAAAGCCCAGATAGAGTTAAATCTGGCCAGGGATTTCAAGGGCAACAAGAAAGGCTTCTTCAGGTGTGTCAGTGATAAAAGCAAGACGAGGGAAAATGTGAGCCCTCTCTGGAAGGAAACAGGAGACCCGGCTACCCAGGATATGGAGAAAGCTAAGGTACTCAATGACTTTTTTGCCTCAGTCTTCACCAGCAAGGGCTCTAGCCACACTGACCAAGCCGCAGGAGGCAAAGACAGGGACTGGGAGAATGAAGAA
>VYZM01018179.1:90421-124141 GCA_013398915.1 Dromas ardeola
TTCTCTGGGCAACCTGTTCCAGAGTCTCACCACCCTCACACTAAAGAATTTCTTCCTAATATCTAATTTAAATCTCCCCTCTTTCAGTTTAAAACTGTTAGCCCTCGTCCTATCGCTCCACTCCCTCATAAAGAGTCCCTCCCCATCTCTCCTGTAGGCCCCCTTTAGGTGCTGGAAGGCTGCTCTACGGTCTCCCCTGAGCCTTCTCTTCTCCAGGCTGAACAACCCCAACTCTCTCAGCCTGTCTTCATAGGAGAGGTGCTCCAGCCCTCTGATCATCTTCGTGGCTGTCCTCTGGACCTGTTCCAACAGGTCCATGTCCTTCTTATGCTGGGGATTCCAGAGCTGGGTGCAGTACTGCAGGTGGGGTCTCACCAGAGCAGAGTAGAGGGGCAGAATCACCTCCCTCGACCTGCTGACTGTACTTCTTTTGATGCAGCCCAGGGTGAGGTTGGCTTTCTGGGCTGCAATTGCACATTGTCAGCTCATGTCCAGCTTTTCATCCACCAGTATCCCCAAGTCCTTCCCTACTGGCTGCTCTCAATCCTTCATCCCCCAGCCTGTACTGACCATTCACTCTAGTGAATCAACAGCACCACTCAGCTTGGTGTCTTTTGCAAGCTTGCTGAGGGTGAACTCAATCCCACTATGTTATTGATGAAGGCATCAAATAGTATTGGTCCCATTATGGACCTTTGAGGAACACCACTTATTACAGGTTTCTACTTGGACATTGAGCCATTGACTGCACCTCTGTGGAAAAAAAATTACCATTGAAAAGTGAGGCAAAAGATTGTTTAGTACTTCAGCCTTCTCTGTATTGGTTGTTACTAGTTCTCCTGTCTTATTTATTGAGAGGATACATTTAATTGTTAAGTGTTATTGGGAAAAAAAATGCATGAACACAGGTCCTTGGGATTTCTACATACTTATTAATACTAATGTATTTAACATAAAAATGAAAATCTCAGGACATCCCCCGGTATCTAGCCTGGCAAAAAATGGAGTACAGAAATTTATAGAGAGGTAAAAGTGCTGTTGCCAACATGAAAAACATATTCAAGAGTTAATTTTGTAGGAAAATCTGGGGGTTGTGATCTGTTAAATTGTATCAGCAGTATTAACTGGTAAATCACCATATAACGTGTTATCGCCATTTGTCACAAATTTTCAATTTAATTATTAGTAGATGAAGCAAGGAGTAAGCCACGGGAAGAGCCAAATGCTCTGTTACATTTGACTGACAACCAAACAAATTTGAAAAACTTCTTAGTGTATCTAAATACATCAAAAAATACAGTACACAGCAATATGTAAGTTACTATAATTATTCTATTAGATCTGCCTATTAATATCTAAACAGCTAAACAAGAAACAGGAGCATTTCACCTCTAACATGCCACCTCTTAAAGTTTCAGGTAAATGGAGGGACCGAGGCACTCAGGGTGTGGATTAGGGTGTTTATTTTGATCAGAACTCAGATCAAAGATGAACAAAAGAGGGATCATAGGACAGACTGGATGACTACACGGTATTGCATCAGACAAAAGCAATTCCTCCACCTTTGAATAGGTGCCAGGCAGTTTTGCAGTTGTATCACCAAAAGATGATTGACAATTTTTGATGAGGCATTTTTTTTTACTGGAAGCTGAAGCTTTTTTGGAACTGAATCTTTCAGTTGGAACATGTCTATTTCAAGAAGGGAAGAGGCTGAACAAATAATTTTTACTTTTCTTTTTTCCTATTTTGCTAACACTGAGTGTTTTATTTTGGATTCTGTATTTTCTATTTATTTCATTTTGGTTAGTGTATTATATGACATATGTTGTGTCATACATATTTTTGACACTAAAAATGAAAACTTTCAATGAGTTTTTCTGGAACTTTTTGCATAGACTACTTTGATTTTTATTCCTCTGCAGTTTACAAAGAGATTTTTTTTTCTTTAATGTATTAGAATTTTCACTTTCTGATCATTTAAATAAATTCTCAGCTCACAGAGTTCTTGAGCCTGATGTCTACCAAGCTGTATATAATTTCAATTACGATGGATCTTTGCACAATATTGGTACTTTGGAGTCTTGTCGTGTTTGCTCCCAGTTTTTCTGTTTATGGTCAGTGTACCTGAGTAATTGTCTCTTTTGCCTACTAGACACTTGTAGTAAAGGCAGCCTACTTGAATATGTATATATATATATGTGTGTATGCATACACACTACTCTAGCCCTTTGACAGGCATATTACGTGTATGTGTGTGTGTTTATTTTCATAGCTTGTTCCTCGCAGTCAATGACCTGCAGGCCATGATCTAGTCTTGGGTTAAATTAGGGATATGTTGGCTCCTTATCTTTATGTTACTGGGTTCCCATAAAGGATCCAACAACAAGGCTTCTGTTATGGTTTTATGACAGTCTTTTTTTGTTTTGTTTTGTTAAGATAAGAGTTTCGCATAAACAGAAGATCAGGCACCATAAAATTGATAAAAATCAGATAATAATTTGATAAAAAAAAATAAGTCATTCAACATGTTCTTCTGAAATACTTCTACATTTCTGCAAAACATTATTTTGTCAATGTGTCTGGCATGGATTCATAGTTCTGCAATACAAAATGCAGTATTTGCACTATTTCTGAATTTGGCTATGTAAGCATAGGAATCTCATCAAAATTAACGACAAAACTTTTGTTTCTTGTCTCTGAATGCCTTTGCTTGCAAAACTGGATTTTGCACTGGGATTCTCTGTAACAATCCTCTCACATGACGGAAGAATATTAAATGCTTGCTTCTTTCAGCTAAGACAAGACTCCCATGTTTTGTTTTGTTTTGTTCTGTTTTGTTTTGTAGAACACATGTCTCTGTCCCTCAAAGGAGTGAGATTAGTTCTTTAAGATACATTCCTGTCTCACTGCCCTTCTTGCTGATTTTATGGAAGCCACAGGAGGGGGGTTGCTCATTAAGATGGGAAAAACCTGGATTTGTGGTTGACCCCAGCATGGGCAGTGGCCCTGCTGAAGAGGTGTCATTCAGCAGGGATTGAGCATGGTGAGCAGAGCGTAGGTGGTGACAGAAGGGTGCATTGACAGCCCCTGGGATGGCAAGTGGTGCCCCAGGTTCAGGGTCCATCCAGGGGCTCCAGTCTGAAGCAAAAGGAAAGTGGACAAAGCTATGATGTGGGTCAGAGGCCCATCCAGGAGGCAGGGCCAGAGACAGGGCATGAGACCGTGGCTCTGATGGGGTTGCTGGAACATGATCTGAAAGCACTGAGATGAGCCAAAATGGTGTCCTGGGCCATGGGCAGGGTGGCAGAGGCCCCAGGGGAGGCTGGAAAGGAATGATGAAGCCTGTGAACGACCCCAGGGCCCTAACACTGGTATGGGCAGATCCTGCATTCTTGTTTCAAGGACGGCATGTGTCTCTGGAGCTACATCACCGGTTCAGGATGCGGGGCTCAACTTCCATTACTTGAATCTGCATGTGAATTAAAGGTCTGGATTTGCTGGTAGAAAGATGAGATCTGATCTGTTAAGATATCAGATAATGAAATCTAAAGCTATCTGAAAATTTGCATTTATAAGATTTCACACCAGGTGTTCCATAGTCTCCCTTGGGAAATACAACTTTATTGTACTCTGGCAAAGGGTGCTGCCATTGATTTTATTAAGATTAATCTGAAACTCAAAAATTATCTATCTCATAACTTTCCTGAAGAAGTTGAAGATTTTTTTTTTCTTTTTTTTTTCTTTTTCTCCTTAACATCTATATTGAGCTGTTTTACTTCAGATAAATACAAGTATCCAGGCAGTTATCTATAAACCTTCATATAGAAGCCTTCTTTTAATTTTGAGTTATCTCAAGATTGTTTTTTTCCCCAGTGATTTGTTTTAGTATAAGACAAATTATTTTATTTAGTATAACTTTAGCTACCTAAAAAGTCTGGATGAGTCATCTAGACACTCTCTAGAGTCAATGGAGAGGGATAATCATCTGAAAAGTGGTTTAGTCCCATGTGTTTTAGACATCAGAGCTACGATGGGCTGAATCATTATTGAGGTAACCTTTCACTACAGTAATTGTGAATAGCCTAAATGATAATTTAGAGATTAAATTTACAAGTCCAAATGCCGGATGCTGCACCTAGGGTGGAATAACTCTGGGCACAAATATAAATTGGGAGAGGAGAGCAGCCCTGCAGAAAGGGATCTGCGGATGCTGGCTGACAGCAGGCTCATTATGAGTCAGCAGTGTGCCCTGGCAGACAAGAGGGCAAATGACATCCTGGTGGTACACCAAACACAGTATCAACAGCCAGTGAAAAGAGTCGATTCACTTTATTCACTTTATTCAGCATTGGTGTGGGTTCACCTTGAGTTCTGTGTACAGTTCTGGGTCCCACAATTTAAGAAGGATGTGAACATCCTTGAATACATCCAGAGGAGGGCAACAAAGCTAGTGAAAGGACTAGAAGACATGTCCTGTGAGGAGCTGCTGAGGACTTTGGGCTTGTCTAGTTTGGAAAAAAAGAGTTTGAGGGGCAACCTCATTGCTCTCTACAGCTTCCTCAGGAGGGGAAGTGGAGGGGGAGGTGCTGATCTCCCTTTTATCCAGTGATAGGACTCATGGGAATGGTTCAAAGCTGTGCCAGGGGAGGTTTATACTGGACATTAGGAAGCATTTCTTTACTGAAAGGGTGGTCAAACATTGGAAGAGGCTTTCTAAAGGGGTGGTTGATGCTCCAACCCTGTCAGTGTTTAAGAGACATTTGGACAATGCCCTTAATAACATGCTTTAACCTTTGGTCAGCCCTGAATTGGTCAGGCAGTTGGACTAGATGATTGTTGTAGGTTCCCTCCAACTGAAATATTCTATTCTATTCTATTCTATTCTATTCTATTCTATTCTATTCTATTCTATTCAAAACCCTGTTATTAAATGGATAAACTTATATAAGATAAAAATAATCTAAAGGACTTTCTAGTTTGCAATACAGGTGTTTAAACTGCATTCCTCCATATCTAGTTATTATATGCCTGACATTCTTGTATCTATTTGTAGTGGAATGTATTTTTCTATAGCATACCTTTTTTTTTTGTTTGGAAAAAATATTTTTTTTGTAATTCTATGTGTTCCTTTCTGAGGTGTATGAGAAAAACAAGAGCGTGTATGCTGCAATTATAACTGAGGTTTTAGCTGAATTCTGTTGAATCTGTTTTAATTCTCTTCTCAAATAAATTTCTCACTAGGATAACCTACAAAATTGCATAAGAGCACTCTCAAATCAAAACAGACAAGGCAAATGGAAAAATGCACTTCAGTAATAATAGCTGGACAGTATGTTATATTATGAAATATGGTAAAATGATGTGTATTTTTAAAGAAAGCCGCATTACATTCTTTTATGTTCTTCCACTGTACTCTATCATTGTCACTTTTAAACTAGAAATCACCCTTTGGTGGTTCTGATTCAAGTTGCATGATTTGTTTGTGCTTGCTCTAAACTAGCCCTGAGCTATCAAAGTAATCGGCCTAAGTGTACGTTTAAGTACCTAAATCATCATACCTAAATGCAAAATTCTAAATTTAAGCATAAAATATGAAAATTGGTTTCCTTAAAATACATTTTAAAAGCCAGACTGTGAGATTATAATATGTTTCAGTTTTACTGATAATGGTATTTTAAAATGCTGTCTTTTGAGTGTAGACCTCTTGCATACACTTTGTTGAGCATAAATATGAATTGAAAATTATGCATAATAGTACTTTTGAGAGGCCAGAATGGTTTTTATTCACTGCTATCACAATCCATTCATGTATAGCAAAAAAGTTTTGCGCTTACTTGATAGTTTAGTGTTGTGTGTTTTGCATCTAATGAAAGCTGAGATGGGCTATTTTTGAGTATGTTGTTTTATATAATAAAGCATCAATAATTCATCACTAAAAAGCTGAGATACTTTTCTTTTCGTTTCTCTCTTGTCCTGAGTATGATGGTACTGAGTATACCCAGTTCCATATGTATTGTGCTTGGGTCATCAGTAGTTATATGAAAAAGAAAAGTCTGCAGAGCCAGCTTCTCTAGCTTTTACAGTTTAGTGGTATCACATAAAAGCTATAAAAGGTGCCCCAAACACAGACATACACTCTCTGTTTTTCATAATGTAGAGACATATGCCCAAGCTAGGATTGCTTGCAGTTTGGACAAGGTCTTCTATTACATCTCAAGACTCTGGATCTAATGTAGATAAGGAACACTTGTAGGACCCTACACTGCTACTAGGTATTCAGTGATGGAGCATTTTGACTCTCACATTTTGTTCATCCCGGGATGAACAATCTCTAGTGACCTGATTCAAGAATGGAAAGCAGCTTGCACAGTACTACACAATAGCTTTTGGAATGGTTCTCTTCAGGACTTCGGTGTGATCCACTTGATAAAATGGCAACTAACTCTGAACACAGATATTTCTGTGACTGTTTCCAGTGTATCAATGCTGTTTTAATTTTGTACACTCACTTCACTTCCAAGACCTCTTTTAGGTAGTAAACCATCCCCTTCATGTAGTATTTAACGGCTTGGATGATTACAAGCTATTTACTTTATATGTTGTCCGCAAGGTAGTTCTGGGCTTCCCACCCTGCCTCCACATTTATCAGTGTGTCAGCTAATGACTTGGTTCCTGCTTTTCATTCTCTTGCGAAAAACAGCAATAGCCTTGTGGCTTTCACAGCTGCTTCTACTGCAACAGCTATATTTTTTCTAAGAAGCAGTAGATAGGATAGAGGCAGGGAGAGAAATAATGTATGTACTTTGCACTGTGCTGCTACTTCTTCCCAAGAAATCCAAGGTTTTCCTAGTTTTCAGGCAATTTATCCTCTACTAACATGTCACCTGTGCTAAAAAAGGGACATGTAAAGAAAGGCTTTGCATAGATTAAGGTGAGCCATTTCCTTTAATAACGTTGCTTCTGTTTTCCAGCACAGGAAATTGCTTTTTCATGGAAAAATCAAAACAAAAGTTCAGCAGAGACAATAAAGAATATATTGCGAACACCCTTACAGAACAGTCAGTCTGCCCACGTGTGTAAACTACCCAGAATAAAAATCAGAACATATCGCAATAGAAAATTGCATCAAACCAATTTGTTTACCTGAAAGGACTGATTACCTGAAATGATTAATTTTCAAATATTTTTTGTCTTTAAAAAGTTGAATTTACCTATGTTGATATTTTATATCAAAATACTAAAATATTTAGCTTGAACATATGCATTTTTGAGTCATAATTTCTCCCCAATTATGAGTTTTTAAGTCATTGCAGTTATTCAAAAGTTTATTTAATCCATGTACAGTACATCTACAAAAATGTCCTTCAGATTTAATTAGATGATAGTTTTTCCAAACACACATTTTCTGTGCTCTATTTTTATGTCCTATTGAAGATTGCCCGTGTCTAGGTTTATTCCATCTAATTTTAGGCACTTATCTGCGGTACTTGTTGAGAATGTGGCATGTAATTAACCATATAGTCTTCCTGTGTCTCAAAAAGAAGCATCAAAAAATGAGGAATACAATCTCAGACTGCTGAATAATGTCCTGTAATCATCTGGCTTTCCATCTGCAAGAAAAGCCAAGCTAACTGAGCTCCCAACTTTGAAACCTCAGCCTCTATACAGGTTAAGAAAAGCATGCTTTTGTTGTCGCTGTTTTCAGCAGGAGAACTAAGGTGTCTGGGAATAAAGGAAATAAATACCATTTGAAACATTTTTGATATTCCCATAGTTAGGAATGCTGTAAAGACCTGAGAGATTGTTTAGTTTGATGAACTTTGTTCATTTCTTCTTAGGTATTCAGAAAGATCCCAGTCTTTAGGTTTGTTAAATATGAATTAAAGATGGTAATCTTTAATTTTGGTTAATAAAAATGAAGTTATGGCTTCAAGATGAGTACCTCTAGACATGCATGGAAAAAAAGGATCTATTGGTAGTCCAGAGCATGGTTTGGTGGGTTATACAAGTGGACCATATTACATCATCTTCAAGATCCTGCCTTTTTTGTCCAAGCTTTGTAATTTATTACATCGCAAAAACTTAGATAGAGTCACATTGATTTTTTTTTTTTTTGCAATGAAATGCTGGTCTTTACGCTTTAACACATTATAAAGATAAGAAACTGAGAAAAAGGAAGAGACATTATATAAGGTCTGCAAGATTCATACTTCCATTCTAATCTTGGCAACCAGAGGTACAGAGCTTGTAACTGTGTAGAATTATCCATTTTCTTCAAGATGATATATCACTTATAGCAAGGCAAAAACCAAGAGGTTAAAAAAATGAAACATCTACATAAACATTGTAAAAATTTCATTCCATGATATAATAATAGAAATCCTCTTTAAACTCTACCAGTTGAAGTTATCAGCTGTATATTCTTGTATCCCTGTATCTCTGCCTTTCACAGTGTCTATTATCAGCCCAAATTTGTGGATTACCATTGAAAATCAGGATTTGTCATCTTCAACCATTATAAGTAAGTTCAGTATTGTTTTTCTTTTTTTTTTATTTTTTTTTAATTTTAAGTGGAGAGTTGTAAAACTTTATGTGATCCTCTATTGGCTATATCTGCAACAATGAATATAATTTCATTTCCCCCCTTTTTCTCGTGTTCTGCACCTGCTCAGTTCCATTATCATCAGGTTCTTGAATTCATCATTGATCTGTATTTAGTTGATAACTATTTTTAACTGTTCTATCTCCAGTTTCTACTAGCAACAATAACAATGAAAAATAAATAAATTAGTATTTGGTCAGAATTTCTTTTGGGTAGTATAGTCAGAAGTCTCACAAAGATGGTAAAGCTCTTAATCTGCCGGAGCAAACAAGGAGGTACCCTTTCACAGGATTTGTGGTTCTCCTGGCAAGGATATAAAACACAATACAGTTACCAATTTTTCTGTAATACAGTAGCCAATTTTTCTGTAATTTCGCTGTATGAAATAATTTTATGTTTTTAAAACTAATTATGGTGTTCAAAAGGCCCAAAGTCTGCATAATTTTCACATCAACAAGGTCTAATGATTAGCTTCCTCTGTCCTTATGCAAACACAAGTGACGCGTTTAGGCTGGAGTATGAAGGTTTTAAGAAGAGGTTCAACTGTATTCCTCTACATCTAAGTGGTTCTATTCTCTCCTACTATATCTATAGAAAAAATCTTATTATAGTTACAGAGATCTGTGGGCCTCTGTGTTAATAACCTAATTTGCTTATTCTGTCCTTAATTGGTTAAGATAAGAAACCTTGTAATGGCAGAATAATTTAAATAGTTCTATTAGTCTCCTTTGAAGGAACCATTGATTTTTAATGCTATTACTTCCTAAGATCATTTTACCAAGGTTTTATTTACCATTACCTTCTAATCCTTGCATGTTAATGCTTTTATTAACCTCTGGAACCTCGTGAGAGTCTGTGTTAACAAAAGCAATGGACAAAACTGTTTGTCTTGGATTTTACATGTTCCATGCAAAGCATAATTCAGGAACATTCATTTTTAATATTTTTGAAATGAAAAAGCCTCTGTTTCAGGAACACAGATATAAGAAGACTGCAGAGCACTACAGAGAAAGGTGGCTTTTGCTCTATTTTTTCGCAGTCCTTCCCATTTCACTTCTTCTCTGTTTTGACCTAGTCATCAACCAGAGAGAGCCGCTACCAGATATTATTCTCTTTTCTCCCAGTCAATTTTATGGTAACAATTCCTGCTCTGGCTCTCAACCAGACAGAGGGTTAAAAAAGGATTGGTTAAGTACTAAATTCAGCCCTACTTCAATCATCACGTTAATCCCCAGCCTGCGCAATCACCCTGTAGGAGCTAAAGATATGGAATTAATAACTGCCTTTGAGATATCTGATCTGGTAACTCTCAGAAGGCGTGGATTGCAACTGCAGACTCTTACAATCAATTATGTTTTTCATTAGATAACAAGTTCCATATATTCCATGGTCAGTAAATATTTTTCACTTGTTACCTAGCAGTATTGTGGAACCTGTTAACTCAGTTTTATTTTGAACATTGTTCTCATTCTCCTTGGAGCAGGAGCCCACCAACTGTAGCCCACAGCGTAGCCCACTAGACCTGACAAGGGGTTTTTTTTGAGACATGTCATAAAATGCATTAATAATATTTATTATTATTCATTTAGCTTGCTCACTTTTCTCAACAGAGGCATGCCTTCATGAGCTGCTTTCCTTGCCCAAATCCGGCCACGTAGCAGCCATTTGTTTCATTTTGGTGACCCACACAGAAAGTGCTTGATGATCAACTGGCAATTTCTGAGGACAGTTTGAGAACTATGGAAGAAAATGCAGATTCCTTCCCCTGGTCTCTCAGCCATTGTGCCCTGGAAGTGGGTTCCATAAATCTGATGTAGGAAAGGAGTGATTTTTGTCAAATCCTAAACACAAGGGAAGGGATGAGATAGCTTTGCCTGCACAATCTGAAAGGCTGCAGAGTGGCATGTGTCTGCAATCTTCATGTCCGTTGAAAATTAAAGCCTTTTCTGCAATGCTGATATAAATGTCCATCTGATATTAGGATTAAACACATAAATTTCATTATTTTTTTTTAAATTTTAATTACTTGTCATCCTTTTGACCATAACAGAATGGTTAAATCCTGTTCTTTTAAATTTTAATCTGAAAATAGTCATCATTAAAACAGTAGACAAAGAAGTAATACATTCGCCTGGGAAGTAAGACTAGAAGATGTCCTTCACTGCCTCACTCTTTGCATGTTTTATACTATGGCTCTGGTTTCAAATGGACTGGTGGCCCTTAGGAATGGAGATCAAAAGTTTGCTATCATGGACGGTGACCGAAATACGCAAACGTGGCTTTTCTGGAGTCTGTACCTGGTATTATAAACTTTTTGTAGTTGGTTGAGTTCGGTGGTTGCATTTCAGCAGAAGGCATAGAAAGAATGGCTGTTTGATCTTTACTTTCAGCTCTTTGGTGGCTCGGATAAGTCATATTGTAGTCTTTTTAGCTGAAGCTAACATAGAACACAGTTCTTTCATGTGTTCAGGAAAATGCTGTAATCACAAGTCTGCCACACAAAAGTTGGGAAAGGACATGACTCGTTTCAACACTTTTGAATGAAAATGGCGTAAGTGGATATGCTTTGTACTGAATTCAATGACTTGTGTACTGGTGGCTGTGAGCGCACACAGCAGTTTAGTCTCTTCAGGAGATGTTGATATAGAGAGGTCTGAACCTCAAATTTGCATATTATTAAGACAGTTGCTCTAATGATCAGCTTATACAAGATGGTAGCACCTCGTACATGCATAAAGCTTTCAATACCTAAGTAATTGAATGCAGGCAAAATCATAGGTGATATAGAAACTTATCCTAATACAGATGCTTTGAGTTAGATGAACCATACCCTAAAAGTGACTGTTTCTCTTCATTGCCTGGGAAGGGAACCTGGATGGCAGGTTTAGACAGAGATGCCCACTTGATAGGTAGGATACATCCCACTCTTGGTATCCAGAAGGTGTCTTTTTGGATCTTGTTCTTTATCATGTAAATTAACAGTCCAAGTGCTGAAAGATATTTAAATAGCAGTAAGTGACAACTGGAAGCAGAAATTTGGAACTGGATATGTGAGTCATGGTGTCCAAATGACATTTGTTGAATTTGATTAGACATTCTTCATCCTCACAGAGCATCTGGGCAAAATGGAAAGAATTAAATTACTCAATGCACAGACACCACATGTCCAAACAGAACAACATCTGGAACAAAGACAGGTGCATACAAGGTCAGGGTGTAGTGTTGGTTTTGTCTGAATTAGAAAAGTTTCAAGGGCATAACTCAAATAGCTTAAAATCTGGGCACAATAAATTGGTTTAGCTTGAAATGAGTTTGCTTGAAAATGAGTTCTTCGGTTTTAGTGATATCTACTTTTCTTTAAATGAATCTGTGGCTATGGGTATACAACTGACAGCCAGTTATCAGCTGCTGTTTACTGATCTGGTGTACAAGCTTGTTTGGATGAAATTTAAATGTTCGTTATTACCTTGTTTTTCAGGAAAGTTTAAATCATGCATACGGGTTACCCATAATTCAGTGATGCTCATCTGACAGGATAATTTAGCAAATGTTCACAATTTAGTTGCAGCTCTAAAACCCAGCTTCTATATAAAATTAGCTCCAATACCAGTTTTAGTAAAAGCATATTTTGAAATTAGTTACCTTGATTTTGAGGGCGGTCTTGAACTGGTAATACAGCTAAGACTAAGTCTATGCTAAATAAAAATAAGGGTGGTCCATACTGCCAAATTCTTACTGCAGTCTCTGCATTGGTCCCAAAAAAGCCTTCTCTAAGAGCAAACTTCTTTAGAAAGGACTAAGTCCTAAACAATGTAAAGCAAGTCAGTGCCCATTAGCCTTGACCTCTTTTATTCAGCAGTAAAAGCTTAGCTTCTGACTCTGCAGATGGTACTGACTGGCTTAACTAAGTTGCATCTTAAACTAATTTGCATTAAATTGGTGTCCGGGTGGACCAAGCTGATATTAACTCATTTTTTTCCTTCAACGATAGAGTAACTGTTGGAATTCAATCTTTCCTGACAGCTCAGAAAGCGTATTATCTTTAAAATTTTGACTATTTTTGATTGACTCGTTTATTTCTGTTTAAAAGGCTCGTTCATAGTATAAGTTGTCATGTTTCTACTGGTTTTTTTATTATCATGTTCTGAGGATTTATTTGACAGTTTTCAATTCTAGTGGCAAATTAATGTGACTTATTTCAATGCATCAGCTTCACAGTTCATGAATTTGTGGTTATTCTTATGAACTTTTCAATATGACTATTCCTTGAAAATTACCAGGCTCTATAATATCCAATAAAAATTATACAGCATCAGAAAAGATAATAATCTGGATTCAGGGCTTCTTGGTTTTTGTGCCCAATTTGCTCACTACAGGAAGTTGCAAATTCACGAGGTGGGAAATACTACAGAAATATTTACAAACTAGGAGAGGCATTTGCAAAAATCTTCGCTTAATAGCAAACATGATAGGAATTCTTAGTATAAATGACTAATAGATTTTCAAGCTTTTTTAAATTGAAACTTGCTTTGGTATCAAACACACAGTGCTCTAAGGTACCTTGATTGTTCTTGGTAGAGAATGGTGTTCAGGACTATTGGGTCAGCTGGAGACATTGCTGCAAACTCTGTAATGCCCCTTCTGAAAGGTGCACCAGAGTGCTCTGGACTAGCACAGTATCAGAGAATCATAGAGTCGTAGAATTGTTTGGGTTAGACGGGACCTTAAAGATCATCTAGTTCCAACCCCCCTGCCATGGGCAGGGACACCTCCCACTTGACCAGGTTGCTCAAAGCCCCATCCAACCCAGCCTTGAACACTTCCAGGGAAGGGGCAGCCACAACTTCTCTGGGCAACCTGTTCCAGAGTCTCACCACCCTCACACTAAAGAATTTCTTCCTAATATCTAATTTAAATCTCCCCTCTTTCAGTTTAAAACTGTTAGCCCTCGTCCTATCGCTCCACTCCCTCATAAAGAGTCCCTCCCCATCTCTCCTGTAGGCCCCCTTTAGGTACTGGAAGGCTTCTATAAGGTCCCCCGGGAGCCTTCTCTTCTCCAGGCTGAACAACCCCAACTATCTCAGAATAGTAACAGGCTTCAGAATGCCCAGCATTTTTGCAGCAAACTAGTGTTGACGTGGAGAAACAATGAGCTAAACCTCTTTTTAAAATTCAAATTAGCACTTCTAAACTTGATAAATATTTTTCTGGGAAATGTAATTACTTTGAGAATAACAGTATGAAAGCCAAATGCCAGATTTTGAAGACACGTTCCGCACTGCTCTGTTTCCTTTTTAACATTTCAACAATTTCACTTAAAATTTTCATTGTTGGTTACTTAGAGGTAAGCAGTTACTTGGCTTTCAGAACTATGAAGTCATTGGATTGATAGCACATCATCAGGCAACAGAAACAGGGGAACAAACTTAAAACATTTCTAATTCTGTAATAAACACCACACACAGGAAGGGGAATATGCAGAATAAAAAATCCCAAACCAAAACCCCCTACCTTTTCTTTACCATTTTTCTGGGAAGATGCCTAGAAAAAACATATTGTAGCAATATTTTTTTAATTTTATTTTTAAAAGTTTCCATATTTATAAGTAAATTAGACCCAGCCCTTACTCTTCTATACACATTTTAGTGTTGAAAAACGGACACCCCAGAATTAGGATGACCTACATGACTGTGTTAAGTTAACATACTATGGCAAAAAGTATGCAACAAGGAAATTTTGCCAGCAGGCCTTTCATGTCTTGGCAGTCACATGTAAGTCAGTAAGAGCAGTACAAGGACACTTCAGCTTCTCACTTCTGCAAACACAGTTATAAAGGAGTGAATATGTCACAGGTCACTGCACAGTCTCGGCACCAGTCCAATGTGCTGGTCAATAAGGCATAACCCCAATTTATCAACAACATGATCTCTGGTTAATATGTCACAAAGTCCATATGATGACAAGAAATTCAATATAATTCTGGAAGGGAGCTGTTGTGCTCCATGTGGTGATCAAGCTCTCCTTGTTGTTGGAATGACTCTCCAGGGCAGTAGAACTAGAGCAGAACTAGATCTTCAGAGAATAGCAGTAGTGAGCTATAGAGACAAATGCTGTTTTCACTACATATACTTTGCTAGAGGAACTCAGACCTATTTACTCATGACTATAGTAATACAAGCAATCTCATTAGAAATATGATCTTTTGTGTGTCTGTGTGCATGAAAGCATTTTACACAAGATCTCTTGAGGGAATTTATGACATTATATATCAGGCTAGAAGTAGATAACACCACATAACTTATCTGCCTTACTCCAATTTATCTACTGCATTTTTTCCTATATGGACAAACATAATTGCTTCTACCCAGGGAGACTGTGGTATGTAAAAATAGCTATGCAGCTAGCACGGTGTTATGTTGACATGTTGGAAATGATTTATGATTATGAAATAGGAGAAACTGGGCTATAACAGACACAAACTCAGTCCAATTAAAGAAAAAAGTAAGTAAAAGAAATTTGGTGCATCAGTATGCTTCTAATTTTTCATCTACTTACTATGAATGGGCATCAAAGATTGTCACAAAATGTGTGTATAACAATTAATATTGGGTTTCATGTGCACTTTTTTGTGCCTTACAAGGAAAATGAACTTATTTGTAAGCTCATATATTTTTCACTAAAACAAAAGGTGGCAAGTCAAGACTGCCAGCCTTGTTCATCCTGAATGTTTGTTAGTCATTTTGAGCTTTCATGGAATTACAAGGTGTAGAACTACACCCCTTTCTATTTCAAAAGCATATTTTCTAAAAAGAGGGGTGGACTGTGTATGATACGATATACAGATGCACCCCATTGTATTTGATAATATTAAGTTAAACTTCAATTTACAGTTCAGCTGTAAATGTGAGATGGAGCAAGTATTTTTTCTTCTGCTTCCGTTGCTTACACATGCATGTGTGTAGCCACATTTTAGAAAGCCAAGTATATTTTCATAAAAAAATTTGCAAAAATCTAAGTAATTTTTTAATCGTGATTTAGTACAACAGGTGAAAAGCTAGTGACTGCAAGGCAAAACTTTACTTTCTTAGGCTAATGCTATGAAGTTGATGCAAAGAGCTTTGCTGAGTCTTGCTTCTGATTATAGCTTCTGATTTTCACAAACAAGTGGTACATACAACCTTTTGGCACATAATTCACAGTGCACAGATGTCACGTGTATCTCAGTGCATTAACACTTAGTTCTTAATATCCTGAATCAAAAGCCTACCTAGAGTAATGTGAAGTCTCCTATAGGTCTTTGGATCCAGCATGTCTGAAATGTGTAGACATCCTTAGTTGAGGGCAGAAAGACATTTTGCTAGTTTATCTTCTGTGACCGAAGCTGCAAAATTCCTTGTGCTTTAAATGATGGCAAGGCTTACTTATATCACAATTAGGATTGTTACAGCTATGCTTTACAATGCTTCTAACAATCATCTGATATTTAACTTACAGTATCTGTCCTTGTAAATCTTAATTAAATGCCTTCCGAGTTTCTAAATTTAAACAGTCATCTATCATATCTCAGCAGTAGTGCCTCTGTCCATGAAACCCTCCTCCCCATTAAAATGCAGAATGTACTACCAATGAATTTCATGCTGTGCTCACCTTCGCAAGCACTGGTAATATTGGAAAGATGGAGTTATTCTGGCAGTATAACATTCTCTGTCAGGAAAAGCTGGGTTATTGCCTCCCTTCTCACCCCTGCATGCTGCCTAGAATTTTTCTTCTTCTAGAGGATTAACTTCAACTATTATGACGCTTTGAAAAATTAATACAAGGCAGGATTTGAGAAAGTAGATTACTGGCCAAGACTGTACAGTCATGACCAATAGGACCTATAGCTGCCCAATTGCATCAGTGTAAAAGGCAATTAAAACATAAATCATGACATGCACTCATTGTTAAAAGTTTTACTCCATAAAATGTATTTATCAGCATTTTTGATAATAAGTATGTCACAAGTTGGGGCTAGAGATAGGAAAAAATGAACTTGAGAAGGTGAGGATGTAAAAAAAGATGTGAAGAAGATAACTAGCAGAAGGGCTGGGAGTGAAAAATAATGAATCGGGAAAATAAACAGTCAGAGTGGTGCCATTTTTCACGTTATCACTACAGTCACACAAATCAAAAAACAGATGAAGGGGGTTTGTCATGAAAAAAGGCAACAAATATAACTCTTGAATGTAAATTCTTAACATGTGCCAGCACTAGTCCACTTGAAAAGCACCAAGGTCTTAAAGTAGTTGTTGTTGTTGTCAACTTAATGCAAAGGGTTAAAGAGCCCACAGCACTGGAATTTCCAGCCCTGTGGTGTTGTGAGCAGCCTTTAAAGAACTGACAGGTAACAGCTGTGAAGAGCTGCAAGATCAGTGGAGTCAGTGCCAGGTGCAATGACTAGGAATGAGAGCTAACCAAAGTTGCTCCTGCATTACTTGCAGTGTTTTTTCATTTTGAGCTTCTTCAGTCAGTTCACAGCTATAATAATTTCGTACTGTCATCCTCTTTCTCCAGAAAATGTTTGATGATTTCAGTGGAAGTGACTCCAAACTGTAGTTCACTCTCCTGCGTGTTGCTTTGTGGTTTGTTCAGATAGGTGGTGATAAGTGGAGATGCAGCTGATTGAGTTCTACTGCCACACAGTTTAATAAAGGCTTTTCTAACCGTGCTTCAGGTGTGGTTTAATTTTTAGTGGCCCTAGTTCATTCCCTTTGAAACAATCTGTGCACATATCATGTGGTTGTTAGAGCAAGACAATAAGCAGTCTGACCTCCTTGATACCAGTTACTTTGCAGTGTTAGGATTGACTAATGCTTGTGCAGATGCTCTGCTGCCATGCCCAGGCTTGGCAGCCCTCCAGCTATCACTTTCTTGCTTGCATCTTGCAGGTGTCAATAGCAGATTTCCATGTGACTTCTTTAGTTTTCAGATTTGTATGCACTGTGTACCACCTTCCTGTTTAAATACCGTATGACAGCCAGATTTGGAGTGTATTTTTGCATGTTCCTGGCATCAATGGCATTGATCCACACCCTTACAATATTAAGATGGACTAGATGACCTTTAAAGGTCCCTTCCAACCCAACACATTCTATGATTCTATAAAAAATAAAAAAATAATATTAAAATACACTACTGTTTCTTGTGCCCCTGATTAACATTCTGGGGCAAGGTTTTTTAGCCCACTGGATTGCTTTGTTTATCAGAGTAAGAAACTTTATTACCAATGGAATTGAGAGGACATCACCTCAGACAAAGGAGAGACACCTGGAAGATCTAGCAATGGGAAAAAAAAAGTCTAGAATGATAACCAAACCTCTCCTGTTTGTGTTGTCTGCACATGTAAAGAAGAACTTGTTTTTTTTTTCTTGGGAGACATCTGGTACTGTAGACAAAAAGATCTTCTTTTATTGTGGAGAGCAATGAGATGAACAAAGACTATAGGCCTAACTAGGGCTACCCTGAAAATAAGACAATACAGGGTTGTAGAAATCATCAAGAAGTCATTAGCTCTGCCTGTGCAAGTAAACTTATGCTGGGCAAAGATGTTAGTACCAGCATACAATGGTCTGTACAGTGACTGTTCATGTTCTGAGGGAAAATTTCAATGCAGGCAAAGCAGCGTCCTGGTGGGCAACGACCAGGAACGGTCTGGGGGAGAGCAGTGGCCAAGGAACATTTCCAACTTGTCAGTTTGAAATGTGGATATGTAGTTTCGTAAGGCAAAAGGTTTTAGCTGTATGAATGCATGACTTGCAAGCCTAACTGACATCAAGAGCAGCTTCTGATTTGTTTTATTTGCTGACAGAGGTGCAGCAATATAATTCATTCTCCTACCCCAAGACAAGTTCTGATGAGAAAGAAATCTTATTAGTGAGTTGAACTGTGTGACAAAATTCTGAAGCAATGCAAAGAGGGTGATGCGGTCATCAAGTATGCATCTTCTAGTGACATATTATTGTGAATTGCAGTGGTGTTCGGAAATATAATTCAGGTTTTTTGTAAGTATTATAAGACAGTCATTGTTTGAGAAATGTTGGTTGAGGGTCACGCTTTTGTGCAGAAGTAGGAGGAGATTCGAGTTTTTTTCCCCTTAAATGGTATGCTTGAAACACGGATAGGGGCAAAGGGATTGTTTCTAAAACACGTTGGCTTTGGGAATTTTTACATTCTCTGCCTGGAGCCAGATCTAACTCCTTCCAAAATATTTATTTCTCATTATAATTTCTTACACCGTCCCCTTCTTGCTATCATTGTAACACCTTCTCTCTTACCATATGTCCAAGTTGCAGTGTACCATTAACATAATTGAATTTGTTACTGTAAAAAGAAAACACCATCCAAATTATTTTTCTTCACTGTTTGGATAGTGCTATGGCTGAAATTATAGACTAAATAGAATTTCTGAGACACATTTCATAGCTGTGTATACAATATTTTATCATAGCATTTGTTGCACAGCATTTTATCTGGAATTCTTATCTGGTACAAAGACTAGCATTTCAGCAGTAGATAAATTCTTTTGGGGGAACATTGCACAGTGTAAACTTGCATATAGATGAAGATTTATAGAGATTGTAAGGCATCAGGGGAGCAAATGGTGGAGAATATTTTTAACTCTTGAGGTTCTTAGCACTAATTGCAAAAAAATTATTAATTTTACTTTGAGCATTGCACAGAATATAAAATGGTACTTAAGCAGAGTTAGACCTCTGTTTTGGTTGTAATTCTTTCTAGTTTTTTTTTTTTTACCTGAGTCTGAATATGCAGCTATAATTTCTAATATTCTGCAGCATGTTCCATGTGAAGAGACACTGAAGATGCTGGTCTTGTTGAGCCTGGAAAAGAAAAGGTTTCGGGGGGACCTAAGAGCTTTCCCCCAAAACCTATAAGAAAGGTGCCAAGAGGATGGATCCAGGCCCTTCATAGTTCTGAATGGTGTAAGGACAAGAGACAGTGGGCGTAAACTAAAACAAGGAAGGGTCTTGCAGAATATAAGGAGAAACTTTTTCACCATGGGGACAGAAATTAACAAACAAGTTTTTCATTCTTCATCCTTAGAAGTTTTTTCATGGCCTGACTGGTCCATGGTCCAGTGGATGGTCTGGATGGACCAACATGGTCTGATTGAACAGATGAACCTGCCTGGAGGAGGAGGTTGAACTGGATCCCTCCTGAAGTATTTTGTGAGTAAATAATGTGACTGAGTATATTTCTGATCTGAGTGGGCTCATTCTTTTTTCCTTGTGGGAATTTTTATCAGTCATCATGCCTCCAGCACAAGCAGTTTCTGCAAAGATGCACATGTGACTTCTAGCCTGATCTCCTCAACCCCACCACAGTTTCCAAAACTATCATGTCAGACATATTCTTTCAGTAGTTTTGGAGTTCCTTCAGTGGCTTGGGTTGACTGGCAAGGAGACACTGCTGCCAGTGAACCAATCATTTCTTGTGAGCCAATCAAGTGTATACTGCCAGCCTCTCCCAAACAATAGTGCACAGAACTTGTAGTCATTTTTTAAACGTTATCAAATAGTACAAAAAAAGCTCATTGCAGCATGGTTCCAAGATGTGGCATAAGTAAAAAATATCTTACTGTCTTACTGTTTCTATAGTATTCTAATACTGGGAAGGAAGAAGAACTGAAAATGTTATACCAAAAGTTAGGGTGATATATTCTACCTTTGATGCCAAGAAAAATGTGTAAAGAGTAATAGCTTCTTGTTACTTTTCCCATCTCCCACAGGCCCAAAATCCTAACTGGTCTGGTACTCGAAGATAAGTTTTCCAA
Source organism: Dromas ardeola (assembly GCA_013398915.1). Taxonomy (NCBI): domain Eukaryota; kingdom Metazoa; phylum Chordata; class Aves; order Charadriiformes; family Dromadidae; genus Dromas; species Dromas ardeola. The sequence goes on from VYZM01018179.1 coordinate 110,854, forward strand.
CCCCTATGACTAGGTAGCTAGAGGAAGCAAAAATGAATGTGTTTAGTGATTTTTCTAGGAGTTTCAAAGGACACGAGTGAGGTAGCTCTGGAATGGAGTTCCTGTGGGCTGAGAAGAGGAAGAATAAAGAGCAGATTCAATGGAGTTCAAGACATTATAAAAGTGCCAAGGATAAATGGAGGCTTCTGTTGGAGACTGCTTCACCTGAAAACAGTTGTCTCCTTCCCGTCTACCATTGAAGAGAAAATCAACCAGCCTACCACTCTCAGTAAATGTTACATATTGTGTCTCACAGACACTCACCTCACATCAGACAGTGCGAAAGTGACTTCACAACCAAGAGGTGCATTTTTCTAAGGTGTGTCACTCCACAAGTTACTATAAAGGGACCATATATAAAGCCTGAAATACACATAGCAGTGATTTTGGCAGCATATAGCTGTAACAACAGTAGTAATGGGGATGGAAAGGAAAATAAGCAAAGGAGACATTCTCCTAAGCACTCTCCCTAGGTAACTCCATGCCTGGATGCAAGTGGAATTTCCAAAAAGACATGTATTTTCACCTTCTGATAGCGTGTATAGCTGTGGAAGTTCTTGGATGCATTTACACTGTCATCCTTTTTGTGTCAAAATGCCATCTAAAAATACCTAAGGAGATTCACATTTTTGTGCTTTGGTACTTTATTTGTTTTTAAAATTTGCATATTCAAAAAAAAACTTGCTTGGAAAGTAGTCAATAAGTATTTAACATAACTAGGTCTGAAATATCATAATTTCTGTAAAAACTTGGATAGTATTCTGGAAACGTTAAAAGTTTGGTGATATATTTTGTCCTCAAGCGTAAGAAAGCTCATGAAATGTCATAGCAATGCTCATGAAATATTTCATGAAACACTCATGAGAAATCTCTCTGAAATTGTCATGTAAGATTTATGATATTTTCATGAAATATTAAGAAATGTATAAAGAAAAAAAACACACTGAGCTACAACTACAGTGAAATACTGCATGAAACAAAATATCCATTCATAGAAAGTTCCAGAAGAACTGTTCACAGAATCACAGAATAGGTGAGGTTGGAAGGGACCTCTGGAGGCCATCTGTCTCAGCACTTCTGCTCAAGCAAGATCACCTAGAACAGGTTGGCCATAACCAAATTCAGATGATTTTTGAATGTCTCCAAAGATGGAGATTCCACTGCCTCCCTGGGTAACTTGTGCCAGTGCTCAGTCACCCTTACAGCAAAAAATTGCTTCCTGATGTTCAGAGGGAATCTCCTGTGTTTCAGTTTGTGCCCATTGCCTCTAGTCCTGTCACTGGGCACCACTGGAAAGAGCTTGGCTTCATCCTCTTCACACTTTCCCTGCAGGTACTTATGTACATCAAAAAGATCTCCCCTGAGCCTTCTCTCCACTAGGCTAAACAGTAACAGCCCTCTCAGCCTTTCCTCATAGGAGAAATGCTCCAGACCCTTAATTACCTTTATTGCCCTTCATTAGACTGTCTCCAGTATGTCTGTGTCTCTCTTGTACTAGGGAGCCCATAAGAGGACACACCACTCCAGATGTGGCCTCACAAGTGCTGAATAAAGGTGAAGAATCATCTCCCTCCACCTACTGACAATGCAGCCCAGGATAGCCTTTGCTGCACGGGCACATTGCTGGCTCATGTTCAAATTACTGTCCACCAGTAACTCACGTTACTCTACCTCCTTATGTTCCTGGTCTTTCCTTCCTAAAGATCTTTTATCCTTCCATTGCAGCACTCCAGTCATGCAAGCCATCCCAGTTCTTAAACATGAAAGCAGTTTGTTGACATAAAGCTATTTGCGATATTTCTTACAAATATCTATGAAATTGTTCATGAGCTATCGCATGGAATTTATATGAAATATATAATAAAATATAATGCAAGGAAACTTCATAGCCAGTTGAATGACGTGTAAGTTTAAAATTGTTAAAATAACCCTAGTCCTCAGAATAGGAACACTAGGCATCTCTGAGTCAGTGCCTTTGGCATCTGTCATTTGGAGGGAGAGAAGTTCTTTTGACTCCTCACTGCATTTTTAGAACCTCCCCTACTGAACCTCCCAGGGTTCACAGCGAAGCTCTTTCTCTTTTCCCCTTGGGTATTTTGGAGTATGTAGTGCACAGCCATGGCACAAAGCAAGTTACATTCAGCACGAGGCAGCAGCAGCTTCCCCTTAGTCATTCAGCCTTTACAGTCATTTGATGTCAGTTTAGGCAAGAGATAAAGAGTTTCTTTCCATAATCCAAGTGGAAGTTCATAAAGTTTAACTAGAATTAGTACTGCAGAGGGAAATTCATCCCACTTGCATATCTATTTTAACCTGGGATGTTATTCTTAATTGGCTATAGAGGAAGGTTAGGCGATTACACAACTGAAGTCAGAGTAAATTAGTCATAACTAATGACTAACTAGCGCCTAATTAAAGGCTTCATAGGTCAAGTAAGCAGAGGAAAAAATGGATTATCCAAAATTACAAGGGAATTTCAACAGCACTAGCATCCATAATGTCTGGAAACAAATATACTTCTAAAGTTAAATAAAAGAGGTGTCAGCTGACATTCTGAATCCTTTCATAATAAACTTTGAATAACACTGATGAAATTGCCAATGTGGTCAGCCAGCTTTTGGATTAAAAGAGGCAGTAGAAATAAGCATGTGGGTTCTGTCTGTTGTCCTGTGCAACATGAGATTCAAAAATCCATGCAAAGTTATCCACAGCTTCTGAGAAATTACAAACTATAAAATCTATACAGATAATCAAGACTAGACAAGGTGTTAGTTACTGCTGGGGAGTTTTGCTAGTCTAGATCTGATGTTTACAGTGATGTTCATAATGGTGAGTGACAGCTACAGTTTTATAAATAGATAGAGGACGTTTCATGCTGACCTGAAGTTCTGAAATGAGATCTGCACAGAGCTCCAGAAAAAATGGTATTTGTTTTCTTGATATTCTACAGCCATTGCCACAGATCGATTTTTTCCTCCTAGAAATGAGCCCATAAAAAGTTTTGAACTGAGGGCACAGTTTTGTGTTCAAATGATTAGATAAAGAGTTGATATCAAATCAATCCTTGTTGGGGTGGAATGTTTTATGCAGCACCAGGAGTGCTAAAGCTTCATTTACTGCTGCGGTTGAATCACAGCCTGATCCGTGGACATAACTTCACAAGCTGCTGATCTATATATCACTTCTCATCTTCTTGCTGTTATCAGGCAACTATTGGTATTACTGCCAAAGCTCCTTGTCCAAACTGACACACACTGACCCACCTTAAAATGGGATATATTTTGCCACAAGTCTCAATTTCCCTACTGGAAAATAAAAATGAAGATCTATATCAGAAAGAACAGAAAAGGATGTAGAGTGGAGCAGGAAGAAAAGAACAGTCAAAACTTGAGCATTCAACTTGTCAGTGGAGGACTGTGGTCCGTTAATACACACAGTGAAAGGTAGAATTAATCTGAGAAATATGGACATTCCCAGTGCAAATGTCAGTATCTGAACAGTTTATCTATATTCCTTTCACAGGAAAGCACTCAGGATGACTGATTCATCCCACTGTAACTTAGACGTGATTAAAATGATCATATGGATTTTGTCCTAAAAGTGCCCACTCCTTTCCATTGACCAGGAAGGAAGAAGTCTCTATCTTGATGTAGACATCTAGATTACTGATGTCTGAACCTCAGTCTGAGGCCCCCAAAATACCTGTACAGTATATTACAGAGATAATAGTCCTATGCAGAACTAAATTTGCATTGAGAAATCTAGCCATAGAAACGAATGTGGAACATTCGTTACATTCTGATTAGAGTACCGCAGCTTAGCACAAAATCATCTCCTTGTGTGAACAAGCCCTAGCTGGAATAAAAAGGAGATACCCTAGTAACATTTTCAACCCATGCAGTGACTTTCCTGCACAGATCTCCATCTACTTTATGAATAGTATTTGTTCTTGTAACTCTTTTGAGAGGTGAAGAAGAATTATTCTTACTTGAAAAACTGGAGATTAAAGACAAAGCTAGAACACAGGACTCCGTATTTCAGATTTTGTCTTTAATGGTTAGAGTGCACTTGTACTTCTGACAGCTGGAAAATTACACTGGAAAAACTTCATCTGTGAGGTTAAACTTAGGCATGTACACTAAACATGTAGCATCAGTTTTCCTCAGTGGTACAGAATGCTTTAAATCGTGGGGAGAGGACTATAATAAAATGATAACAAACAAAGGGCGTCTCAAGATAGTAACACTTATAAATTTGCTTTGAGGATCTATTAAATAGAAGCGGACTGGGAATCAAGATCTTGATTCAGCTTTATGTCTATGAAAAGTTGGCTTATTGCTATAATAAAGGCATCTTAAGTTTCTTTGTAGCAGTTGATAGCTACTGTCCCGAGAATATGGTACAGCTGTGAATAGAGGTTGCAGTGTTAACCAGAGGTGACTTCCCTTTTGTGATGATCTTATGATAAAAGCATTGGACTGGAAGGTCTAAGTTTTATTTCTTGTTCTCACAGACATTTCCATTATGACCTTTGGAGGCCACTTATTCTGTCTGCACTTCACTTTCTCTTTTTTTGTGAAATTCTGCTCCACAATGTATAGATTCTTATGCTGCACTCACATCCAAGTGCCTCTCAGTGCTGGGTTAAGCAATGTGACTAATGTTAGTCCTGTGTTTATTCTTGCCCATCCCTGTAAGGAATAAATGTGTGTAGTGTGTTATCTCAATTTGGTAGATTAGGCAAACGTAACACAGAAATTTTCATGGGAGGTACAGACATTTTAAGCATGCTTTGACATGCAGGATCATACATGTTAGAAATTACAAACTTTGATGGTGCTTCTTTAGGTTTACAACAGAAAAGGTATGTAAATCTGGTCTTCGGGGCATTATTTAGAGGAGGCTTTAAATGTGTTGCTGAATAGTAAGGGTCAGGAGCCAAGGGGCACCAGCTGGGTTATGTCTACACTGCCCAGGGCTGCAGCAAATTTACCTTGTAAAAAGTTAGGAGATTTCATTCCCTAACTCTTGACTCCTTCAGATTGCCCTCGCCCAGAAATTTGTTACATAGGAAATAAGCCCAAAGCCAGAGAGCAACATTAGAAAAGGACAGATAAAGGGACTATCTACTGCTCAAATTCATCCACTAGCTTTCTTTCATTAACACAGAATTTTTGGTCATGGAGTGCTTTCACGATAAAGAAGACATGATGAAGATACAATTACCGTAGGAGGTCACACCAAAAGATCCTGCATCATCTTTCTAATATTAGCCAAAAAATGGATATCTAGGAAAGTGTATAGGAATGGAACAAATATGGTTAATCTTTCTCAGTGCACCCTTGTAATCTTTAGAAACTTGCAGCTCAAGGAATTTCTGAACAAGAAAAGTTGATGTGTTTGCAGCTAATAACTGCTAATGAAAAATTCTTCCATGAGCTTGTATAGTCTCCACTTGAATTTACAAACCCATTCAGCATTTGCAATGTCTTGTGGCATAAATTCCACAGATTATTTACACAGAGTATGAAGGTCCACCTTTTCTTCTTTTGAGTGTAACACCTAGCTTTGTTTGATAGTCTGTGGTGCTTTTGTTCAAAGAAAGAATGAACTGCCAATCCCTACTTGCCTCTTCCCACCACTCATGACTTTATTGACTCCTATATGCCGCCATCATTTTTTCCCCATGTTTTTTTTTTTCCATGCTGAAATTCCTAGCCTACTTACATGAAACATTTAGAGGAACTGAACTTGATTACTAATTCTATGAGAAAGCACTGGTTACTGCAGGGCAGGTCAGATGGGCTGAAGCACTCTATCTCAGTTGAAAGCACTGAAGCACTGAAGGTGTCACTGTTTCCTAAATGTCATTGGCACTCACTGGCTGAGCAGTGATAAATAAATGAGCACAGATCATTTTCCATCAAGATAGGTCAGAGCCTTTTGTCAGGTAACACATAGCACAGATATTGCCAACCTGAATATAGATGGTAGAAATAGTGCTGAGCTGATTGGATTCAGTTTCACTTACAGCTGAATCTTCATCCAACTGTTTCATTCAAGAGGTAACCCTCTTCCAGCACTCTAATGTTACAATTATAGTAATCAGATGTAGTGAAGATTAGGTAGCACTGTGTGACTTCGGCATATAATTGGCACTTGACTTTGTACCAATGGCTGAAATTAGACTGTGCGGCATTTATATTCCATAGTACGCTTGTTCTTCCAGATCAGGAAAACACCTGGAGAGCACTGCAACTTCTGCTCTACCCATGGTTTCCATCCAATGGACACGAGAACATGGTAAGAGATATAGCCGGGATGCAAATTTGCACTGTGGGTACTCCCACAGTGCAGGAGCAACCACGATTACCTGTGTCTGGGGGCTGAAAAGGCGTGGAAAGACAACTATATTTAAGAATAAATAAATCAGTTGAACTGATGTTCAGTTTCTCATTATTATCTATTGGTCTGAAGTAGGGGGGGGTCTCAGAACACTTTTAGATACAAGTTGTTTCTTTGTGACGAGACAAGATTTTATTAGTGGTACATGTTGCAAATAAGATTGGGAAGATAAAAACATACATCTGTCTTCGATACAAGGGAGATCCACAATTTGTGATCTTAAGTCAGTGTTAATTCCATGTCCTGTCTGAAGTCCAGTTCATACACTTAAAAAAAAATTAAAATATTTATGCTTGCAGATAACGTTTGATCATTTGTTGGGATGAAAGTTGTGTGTGCTGCTAGGATAAATTTTATTGTGTTTGCAAAGTATTCAGGTACCACTGATATGAGTTACTAGAAAATAATGTAAATAATATTTTATTTTATATGATCTTTTTGAAATCAATACTTCTGAAATGGTGATATATACTCATAAATGATGAATACTTCTAATGATAACCAAAATAATTTTAAGTTTAATGATATCAGAAGAATGAAATATGTGATTCTACTGCACTTAAAGGACTCAAGTAGCCTGAATTTATGGCTGCCTAAAGCTTAGTGGAGCCTAATATTATTTCTAAAACTTAATCTTCGTGATATTGGCTAACAGTTGTAGAATGGAGACTGGTCTCAGTGAATCAATAATGTATTTTTAGATTATCACTTAGATTCAAGCCATGAGAGTAGGGACTAAAATCCATTGTCTTCTGAGATCATATCGTTTCTCTTTATTGAAGGGGCCACATTACATTCACACTTTATAAGAAAGCCAAAGGACCTAAAAGAATTTGGAAAGTCTGTTTTTACCCAGTACAAGAAAATATCTTTCAGACTGGTGAAGAAGTATGTTTGTGGACTTCTTCATACTTTTTGCTGCTTAGCATGGATACTTATTCAGTCACAAGGGCTGCTAAATTTGAGATTTTCATTTTAAGAGAGCAAATATCTTATGGCAGGAAATGCAGCTTCAGTCTTTTCAGATGCGTTCTTAGTCAGTGTTGTAAAACCAATTAATTTTCCCTTCCCATGTGTAACAGTTAAAAGATCTAAGTGAATAAATCTACATCTTAACAGGCAATATGGTTCAAAAGTGTTTGAGGGAATTACACGAAGTTTTAAAAAAGAGACCCCTCTGAGTATTTGGACATCAGTCTTGGATAGCTGAGAGCTGAAATGAAGGTTGCTCTCACGCAGTGATTCAGGAAAAGCTTAGTATAATACTGGCAAAAACTATTACTTCATCAACAGCTTTTAGAGTTTTTATATGTGGACTTGCTGCAAAAACTCCTGTGTGAGTCATGGGGATAAACTGCAAATGGCCTGAGATTGTCTGGAAAAGACATAAGAATATCTATAATTATGAAGCCTTTGAGTCCCTGTGGTAGCTTCTGACTTCATAGAAAAGTAATTAAAAGTTCTAAAAGGATGAGAGGAAGTTGAGAAATACTGTTTACATCTCAGGCTGCAATTTCAGAATCTTGAGAGGGTGTTATTACCATTTAAGCCTCTAACATGAGAAATTCAGTAATAACTGTAAATGGTGGTATAACTTTCATTCTCAAATGTAAAAAAATGATATCTAATGAATATATGATGGTCTTATCTCAGTGTAGTGTGCGTCACCTTTTTCAGGCTTTCCAATGCAATCTGCAGCATTGTTAAATTTAGTTTAAATGTAAGCAATGCTACGATGATAGCGGGATTTATACACCGACACTAAATCATAGAATCTTCATGGTTGGAAAGGACATTTGAGATCATTGAGTCCAACCATACACACACAAAAAAACCCTCCTACAACCTCTGCCACTAGAGCATGCCCTGAACTGCCAAATCTACACGTTTCTTAACTTTCACTTCCCTACTCCTGCTGGCCACGCTATTCCTGATACAACCCACAACGCTGTTGGCCTTCTTGGCCACCTGGGCACACTGCTGGCTCATGTTAAGCTGGCCGTCCACCAGCAACCCCAGGTCCTTTTCTGCTGGGCAGCTTTCTAGCCATTCTTCCCCAAGCCTGTAGCATTGCTTGGGGTTGTTGTGACTGAAATGCAGGACCCGGCACTTGGCCTTATTAAATCTCATACAATTGGCCTTGGCCCATCGATCCAGCCTGTCCAGGTCCCTCTGTAGACCCTTCCTACCCTCAAGCAGATCAACATTCCCACCTAGTTTGGTGTCTTCTGCAAACTTACTGAGGGCGCACTCAATCCCCTCATCCAGATCATTGATAAAGATATTAAACACAACTGGCCCCAAAACTGAGCCCTGAGGGACACCACTGGTGACCGGCCACCGAGAAGATTTCACCATAACTCTCTGGGCACGGCCATCCAGCCAGTTTTTTACCCAGTGAAGAGTACACTTGTCTATGCCATGATTCGCCAGCTTCTCCAGGAGAATGCTGTGGGGGACGGTGTCAAAGGCCTTACCAAAGTCCAGATAGACAATGTCCACAGCCTTCCCCGCGTCCAGAAGGCGGGTCACATGGTCATAGAAAGAGATCAGGTTGGTGAAGCAGGACCTCCCTTTCCTAAACCCATGCTGGCTGGCCCTGATCCCTTGGCTGCCCTGCACTTGCTGTGAGAGCTCACTCAAGACGATTCCCCTCCATGATCTTTTCTGGTACCGAGGTCAGGTACCAATCAAGTACTAGAAAACAATGAAGCGCTGTATTGTGGCTGTGATGTTAGCAATAATGAATGCATAAGCAAGAACTGAATGAGCCTGCCTTTTGAACAGTTGTTAGTTGCTTTTTTTTTTTTTCTTTTCTTTGAAAATCACTTCAACATATGCAAAGTTCTTTTTTCAAAATTTTATTTTCCAAAATTCTGGGGGGTGACATTTGAACTGCTATCAGGTTTCTTGAGACAACAAATTCAACACCATACTGCAATTTACTTTTCTTCAGGAGGTATAGTGCATTAATTGCTTTTGTCCAGAAGAAAAGAAACTAAAGGTTCTACCTTTTATTGTTTCAGTAAACAACTCACACTGCAAACACAGTATGTCAAGGGAGAAAAAAAAAAAAATAAAATCTTCCCTAAAGATATTATCACAAGAAATCAACAATATGCTCATTTATGTTTAATAATATTCATATTTAACATCTTTGACGAAAATTGAATCCCGTATTTGGATGATGGCAATTTAGGAAGCACAGGAGTCCTTTATTTTTAGTACAATAGTATTTAATACACCAACAGAGATTATATACAGATTTGAGTTTGTGTTTATATTTTCATCTAGTTTAAAGAAGATTTCCAGGTGCTTCTGTCTGTACAAAAGAATCATTAGATGCTATCTTTCCTCTTAAATACATGGAAGCACCAGATTTATGTCCTGATGACAGTCTCCAAAACTTCAGTGAGGAAAGGTTTTAAATGGCTGCATAAAGGGCTTCCTGAAAAATGACGCTTTACTCCGTTGGGGCCAAGCTGCTTTGTAATCACTATCTAGATTACCCTTGCAATATTTGGATGCAGTGAATGAGTGGGTAATGTTATCAGCATTTTATAGTCAATGAAACCATGGCAGACCTCTTGTGAGTTAAAGGCAGATTTTGAAATTGCCCTATTTCCATTAAGTGCTTAACATAAATTATTGGCTTTTCAAAACATCTCATGTTTTTTTGAGAACACTTGTGCATACAGTGAGAGTAAAGGACAACATGGAAGAAGTGGTACCAAATCATCAGACTCTGATGCTTAAAGGCAGTTGCTTAATAGCACTTTAGTGCCTCGACTGTAAGTACCTGGACAGGGTGAATTTAACCAGCTAAGTTAGAGTCATGGTACCCATATATAATCGGTGAGGAGCATTGCCTGCAAAAGACAGTTTAGAAGGAACTAATTTCTCCTGGACAGTATAGGAAGTGACCCATCTCAAGTAAGTAGTATGGATAAGATCACCTCGGATTTTGCACCCTTTGCCCTTCAGTACTGTCCCAGAAGGCTTTGCACCTTCAAATGCCATCACATACCCTACAGACAACGTGTTGGTTATGCAACACACTCACATCTTTGTGTTTTGGGAAAACAGCTCTACTGGGCTGCAGCACAGTCCTCAAACTATTTCAAACACTTTGAACCGAAATCAACATCCAGTCTCTCTTTCTCACCCAGTTTCGTCTTATGGCAGCAAAACCATGCAGCATGAAGCCACGAGACCCAGAGCTGAAACCTATGAGGTCTTGATGCAGCCAGTCTGTTATAGATGGGGCTAGCCATAAGCAGGGTGGACACAAGCCTGTGTAGCCCCTCTTGGCTTGGGATCCCATGGTGGACATATTCAGCAGCATATATGTAGCTTTAATAAACACTTCTGTTGAAGAAATTTATGGATGTGATGAAATGCAGTTTCTTTCTGGTTAAGGCAAAAAACAGATATGTATTACATCTAAGCATTATATGTAATGCTGAATTTATTGTGAAATTTTAAGGAATTTTCTGCATAATATGATAAAAATATTTTGGAGATCATTTTCTGTTTTACCCAGTGCATTTATCTGGAAATGTTTTTATGGGGTGCTGAGTTTGTTGGAAAGTTGTTCACATAGGAACATAAGTCTGTTAGATTACAATTCTGTCTGCTATCAGGCCAACAATGGAAGGTCCCTTCTTATCTAGAGAAGTCACCAAACTACTGCCTCCGCACCTTTAGCAGCCATTGCAAATATGGCATTTGTGTGCACTTATATTCCTTGATACCAAGCTAATCTGTTACTGCAAATTACTAAAAACTAAGTTAGAAATAACGATGGTGAGAAAACTCATTAGGTATAATATGTTAAAAAAAATGAACCAGTACCTTCCATAATAATCAAATCATTAAACATTTTATCTCATATTAATTGTGCTTTATATTTTGCATAAATTTAAGCTAGTAACTTCTTGACAAATTTGGGTGAGGCAGGTAAATAAATCTAATATACTTCTAAAGCATTTTCTCAAGTTTCTCAATTAAAGTGAAACATTTTTACCCAGATGATCCTAACTGCAGAACAGTGTAACAGGGGACCTGTACTGATTTTTACCCATGGCTTAGTATTTTTCTTTAAAAAAAGATATTTTCTAGTTTATTATTTCTATGCAATGAGCACATTCCCATTTTATGCATGCATCTATTGTCAATTAGGTGCATATCTTGTCATTCATACAGAAAATATTGGTACTTTTCACAGGAAATTGGACATACTTCATACTGATTATTGCAGGCAAGAATTTTTGAAAGCAAAATAAGTCTTTGGCTTGCACTAGGTAAATGATGTGAGGTATCTATTGCATTGCATGCACTGAATATCAAGTATCCATGTTATTTACACAATAACAGCTGATTAAGGAAAATATAATCTGTAATTCTTTCCAAAACAGTTACTGCTATTGCATTGATTTATTTGCTGTTTTAGATGAAGATCATATACAAGAATTCTTTGTAAATAAAATAAAGGTAAATAATGAAGTATTATGATTTCTGTGTTCTGATACTAAATTTTTAGTCTTGTTTCTTTCATCACTATTAGATTACGATCTGTCTAATTTAATGAAAATTTATGGGGAAAAAATACTGAGATTTTAAATAGTATGACATTGCCGCATTATAGAGGGCTAGCAGTAATTTTTCATATATTCACTAGTGATCAGATTTTCATGTCATATATTCTGTGAAAGGAGATAAATAAATAAATGGAGTATAAGATCTAACTCATTGACAAAGTGATGTAAAAAAACTCCATAGAAGATACCCAGAAAATAGTATTCTAAAAGGCAGAACCTGATCCAACCCTTTTGAGATTAGTGAAAAGAAGATCCCTCTTGCTCACGTTCTGACATCTACAATGTGCTTACATCTAAGTGAGTCTTTTAGATTCTCTTTGTCTAATATACTAATATAAATGTAATTTACTAATATAAATATACTAATATAAATGTAATTTACTAATATAAATGTAAATGTAAATGTAAAACTAATATAAATGTAAAAACAGATCAGATAACAAATACTTGATGTTTTCTTCTGGGTCTAACAAGATTTTAAAGGTTTTTAATACTTTGCTTGTTTTTTATGGCACCACAGTTAAATATATTTGAATATATTTTATAATAATTAATTAAGATTTAAATATAATGTAAATGATATAGCATACCTAAGGTCTAGAATTTACAGAGAAATATATCCATTCATGAAATTCTCGTTTCAGTTTCAACTCAAAAATAAAGTGTTAAATGGATTAAACATGAATTCGGTATTTATTAAGAATTAATATAGTTTTCATTTTAAGAATTACAAAATGTTGGCACTTCGTTGTATTTCATATTTGTTTATGTGCAATATCTTGCTTTTCAAAGCTAAATAAGTGTACAGTTGGAAAATTTATTTTAAAGCTTGATGTCTTTATGTCGGTCTTTACTACCAGGCCAAGCCCCCAGGAGTCCCAGGCCTTGGAGAAAGTAACAGGGCAAGAGAAAGACTTTCCCTGGGTTGAGGAGGATCAAGTGAGGGACCGGTTAGGTCTATTAGATATTCACAAGTCTATGGGCCCTGATGGGATGCACCCGAGAGTGCTGAGGGAGCTGGCGGAAGTCATTGCTGGGCCGCTCTCCACCATCTTTGAAAGGTCCTGGAGAACAGGCGAGGTGCCTGAAGATTGGAGGAAAGCCAATGTCACTCCAGTCTTCAAAAAGGGCAAGGAGGAGGACCCGGGGAACTACAGGCCGGTCAGCCTCACCTCCATCCCTGGAAAGATGATGGAACAGCTCGTTCTGGGCGTCATCTCAAGGCATGTGGAGGAAAAGAAGGC
>VYZM01018179.1:125118-149192 GCA_013398915.1 Dromas ardeola
GTAGGAAGTTCCATCTCAACATGCGGAGGAACTTCTTTACTTTGAGGGTGGCAGAGCACTGGAACAGGCTGCCCAGAGAGGTGGTGGAGTCTCCATCTCTGGAGACATTCAAAACCCGCCTGGACGCGTTCCTGTGCAACCTGCTCTAAGTGACCCTGCTCTGGCAGGGGGGTTGGACTAGATGATCTCCAGAGGTCCCTTCCAACCCTATGATTCTGTGATTCTGTGATTCTGTGTCTTTTTGGGATTAGATAGACAGTCTTCAGGCCAATCTCTCCATTGCTTGCCATGATATAAACATCTGAAAAAAAAAAAAAAAATCAGCATTTAATGCTAAATGCTAAGCATTTTACTGCACAATGACTATCATCACTGTATAATAACATCTAACAAATAGGCTATTACCATCAGAGGGGAGGCTTTTAAATCAGGCCTTACCTATTTTTATTAAAGTCTTGGAAGGTAATCATTGAAATCATATTTTTTTTCTTGTGTGTTTATGCTTCTGTCTGGAGTCTTTAGAGATTTGCCAGTTACAAACTATCTACTACCTGTTGTGAAATACCGGTAATGAGATAATACAAGCAATTAGAAAAGCATTGCTCACTCCTGAAGAAGTGTTATTGCCTCAAATGAATGTTTCCAAAGGGAATACACAGTAGTGTTTCAGTGACATTTTTTTGTTCCCTTATTTTCCCAAAGATACCTTTTGTTTTTTACATATCCTGTCTAATCAGTAACTCACAGGTGGCTGCAGAATACTGCTAATGCAGTAAATACACTCCTTTGGGAGTAAATTACATTAAATCTCTAATCCACAGAAAACAAGGTCAGTTTATGATCCCTTTATATATGATGTCAAAACAGAGTATCTTAAAAACACTTCTTGGTTAGATATAATGTTATGTGTCTTAAATATTTCAAAGTTTGTAGTCTGTAACTAGACTTGCCAGTGTTGTGCACTAAGGGTGAGAATTACATGCATGGATCTCTCCTCTTAGCATCCAGATGTAAGCCCATATATCTCCCACGTGCTGTGCTGTACCGCATGCTTTTCCCCTGCCTGAGATCCTGTGTGATGGTCCCAGCTGGTCAACCTGGTCTCTGCCTCACTCAGTGCTTCTTGCGTGGGGAGACAAAACATGGGCTCTCATACAGCAGAGTTATGCTCGTGGCCTCTCCTAAGGCAGAGTTGTGATATGAAGCCCATCACTTTGCCCCCTGGTCTGCCAAGGGCTCTTCTCCTGTTTTGCCACATACTTCTGACACGATAAAGTGATCCTGAGGTTTTCCAGACTGTTAGTGATTTCTAAGACAGTAGGAAGGGACCTACAAGGTGGTTACCAGAAATAATAATGAAATAAATTTGAGTAAAAGCACCGCTCTCATATACACACCACCAGTGCCCTTTTACTTGTTGAGTGAGTGTCTCTCCCTGTGACACAGATGATCAGTGGGCTCCTGCCCTGTTCTGGGAAGGTCTTCATCATGGAGTACATCTTCCTTGGACAGCGAGTTCTGCACCCCAAACTGGTGGAGATGAGTTGTCCTGTACGTCTGCCCAAGGGCATCTCCCCCCACACAGGCTGGACACATCCACACTGTATAGCATTTGGTTGTGCATCTCCTCTGGGCCTCAAGTGTAAGCTCTAAGACATAAAAAAACCCTTTTGATGTGTGGCTTTTTTTTTTTTTTTTTTTAGTTCAAAACTCGCCAGAGTGGTGTCGTTAACATGAAACTGAAGGTGTGTGATGGCATTTGAGGACATAAAGTTTGCTGGGGTGTTGTTGGAAGACAGTGTAGGAGAGGAAAAAAACCATTTCTGGTGCAGTGTTCTAACAATACTGATTAACTAAAAAGAAAGACCAAGGTTCAAGGGTAAATTTGCATGCAAAGTTATTTGACAGTGTAGATGAACCCTTCTTTTCTTTTTTTTTTTAATAGTTCTATGTCTAGTTAGATTATGGCTATGGAAAACTGAAGAATGGGGTTTACGAGAGTACCAAGTGCTTTATGTATTTTTCTTGTCTCCCTCTTTCCACAGTCTGCAAAAAATATTTGCAAAGTAAATAGACCATATAACATTTTTTTTTTTTTTTTTACAAAAAGGCTAGGTGATCTTTACATAAAAATACCGAGAAATTCTGTTCAGGAACCAGAAGTGTTTGGGATTTATCAGTAACTCTTATTTCCTGGTGGTAAAGCAGGAGAAAAAGTAAGTTCTCTTGCCTTTATACTCAGCCATACACAAAATGAGATGCAGAAAAAAAAAAAAGAAAAAAACTGCAACAGGAAGAATGTCTCATTATCATACAGACTACTTTTTTTGTTGTCTTTTTGTTTGTTTGTTTGTTTGTTTGTTTGTTTTATTCGATCTATGTACTAATTTTCTTGTAACTTGTCTTACAATTTAAAGGGACACTATTATCAGTTTTCGGTCAAGTAAAAAAGTATTTCTTGTTTTCCCTTTAATGTGTTTGTTAGTTTAACAAACTGCTCGGTTTACATGCGATATTGACTACTAAAGGCTCAATTACAAAAAAAAGCAACATTTATGCCAGAAGAGTGAGAGGTTCTTAGCTATGAAAGAATGCAAATTAATTTGCAAAATCAGATGGCATGGTCAGACCAAGTCAAAACTCTCAATCACATTTTTCCCCCTGTTTTGATAACATGCAAATAGGAAAGATCTTGGCTACCACTGCTGTAAAATGAAGTAGGAATCTACATGATATACCATAAAAATTATAGCAGTTTACTTGTGCTGCCACACTGTTTTCTCTAAAAACTTATAAAAACCCTAAATTTATTGAAATTAATAGATTTGTACTACATCTCACAGAAAAGAGAAGCAATAGCTGCATTTGTAGTCAATTAACACACTCTGCATGGTAAGGATAAGAGTGGCATTTATCCCTTTTAAGCCTCTTGCCTTATTGATAGATTCAATGCCTGACTGGACAAACCAGCAGAGAAATCAATGTCTAGAGACTGCTTCATATTTTTTGCTACCCTTGTAGAGACGGCAGCTCCTTAAGCAAACCTATGGGTGGTACTTGCCACATTAATCTCCTGCCAAACCTATTGCACAACCTGTGCAGTTGAAATCAAAATGAGCTCATCTGATGAAAAATGCAAAAGAATAAATCATGAAGGGCCTCAATTAATAAGGGGCTAGAAGAAACTTTTGCCATTTGGTCTGTAGAAACAAAATATTTCCACCAGCACATGCACAGAGAAGATCTCAGGAGCCATGCAGGCCTTCCTTGGGGAGATCTGACCTTAACTGGAACTTTAACAGCAGAAACCATCAGGTGAAGTCACTGAATGATGGGAAGGTTTGTCTAAATTTTGTCCTTTTCTTTAGATTTATTTTTTCTTTATCACCAAAAAGGGATTGCTTCAAGGACATGGGTTAGCAGTGGTTGAACAAAGGTACATCTTTCTATAGGTACATTTAGAAGCAGACAGTAGAACGGATGGAATAAAGAATCTTATATACGTCCTACATTTTAAAAAGGAGTTAAGGAAATTTCAAGTCACACTGGACATTTAATCTAGAATTCTGCAGTGTGAATACACCAGAAACACTAATCAGTGACAGTCTCTAGGGCACTATCTAGTAAGCAGTAATTTAATTAAGTATAGTCGGTGCGTTTTTGGAAAAATTAGTTTATAGCCAGTATTTGGGTGGTTTTTTTGTAAAAGAGATAACAAAAAGCTGAGAAAGTCATAGATACAATATGTCCATGCATTAATTTACAACTGCATTTTCAAAGTACTACACAGGCTGTTAGCTAAGCTATTCCCATTAGAGATTGCAAATGAAAACTTATTTCCTGCTTTGAAATTGTGGGTGCAAGAACACTTTGTGAAATACACCTACAAGGCTGGTGAATGCATTACAGTGATGACCTACTGGTTTGGAACTCCAAGAGTGAGAAAATGTTTAAAATAAATGGGCAGAAGGAGTGAATGACTACAAATGAGCACTAAAGTAATTCTCTTCACTTTGTAAAGCAATGACCCAGAGGAGGAGATGTGCAGTAGAGAGATAAAATTTCCCGATACTAAAAACCAGAGAAGTATAGTAACAGTTGACAGAAAAAGAAAGTATAGTACAAAATTACTTAGACAGACTAATCGCCCGAATGAATAAATACTGTTCAATACTGAGAAATTTAAATTCCTGTAGCTAGAGGGAGTTTCATACTAAAAATAAGAAAAGAAAACATAATTTTAATGACCAAACATAAGAGAATTCTCAGAAGCCTCTGAAGATAATGATTATAAAGAATAAACAAACGTTTTATTGGGTTTTTTTTCCTATACAGAATCACAGTGTATCAAGTGTAGTGTGGACTACCGTCCTCGTACTGAGAATAAAATTGCATGAATATGGTTGCTTTGGTGCCTTGGGAGACTTATTGGTTGTTCTAATATGGCACCTGTCAGTTCCAAGGGTGGTGGCCTAAAATTCACTGCACTCCCAGTCCCTGCCTGCACAGTGCTGTTGGGTCCCTGGGGAGTCGCAGTCTGTCTTGTTGCAAGAAAACCAGCCACATAGAACATCCCAATGCCAGACTTTACAGGAGAAGGTGGCTTTATTTTTAAGCAAAGTTGTTTTCATTCATTCACACTCATGTTCTCCTACTCATATACTCATATACACCAGGATGCTTGTATGCAGGCTGTCTGTCCAGGATTCCCTTCAGTGGCCTAGAGAACAAAGGATGCCAACTATCAAGTCTTCCTCACGTCTCATGGTTGGCACTTAGTTTGGCAGCCAGATTGGTTTGGGTTTGTTTTTTCATATCTTTTAGGAGTTGAAAGTGTTCGGTTTCTCTGTTCTGTTCCAGCTGTGTGAGTTGTCAGGATTTACTTACTGTGTACTGTATCTTTCTTGATTTGGGTGTCTGGGGTCTTGGTGACTTGTAGATTTGGTTGATGTCAGTGTATGCCATTCTCATAAACCCTCTCTTGGTTTTTCTTCCTTCCATTTTTTTCCACACCAGACGTTAAATTTCATCCTTCAAACATGATGATCCTAATATTTCTAATACAATTCTCTACATTGTTGAGTTGCTGTTGATCATATGACCTCATATCACAAGGACAGATGGGACAGATGGACATTCTTGGTCAAAGAACAATGCCTTCATGGTGGCAAAAAGTATGGCCTAAATCAGGTCCTAAAGAACAGGGTGCAGTGGAAGGTTTTCTTTCTTGCAGCACCCAGAGCAAGTCAGAAGGATGTTTCACCATATCAAAAGAGCAGATGTTCAGATGTTAGGGGTTTTGGCTTTGAGCTGTGTCTCCGTGCTTGTAAGATCATGAGATAATTCACGCTGGAAGGGACCTCAGGCTATCATCCATCCTCTTGCTGAAAGCATGATTAGCTATGAGGTCAGACCAGGTTGCTCAGAGCTTTATCCAGTCTGGTCTTGAAAATCTCCAAGGACAGAGAGCGTACAGCCTCACTGGGAAAACTCTTTTCAATGCTTGACTGTCCTTGTGGTGAAAAAGTTATTTCCAAACAAGTTAGATGATAGATATTGCTCGTTGATTTTTGTGGATGCAAGTTTCAGATTTTCCTGATTATAAGACATATGGCCTGATTCAGAAACAGATGATTGTGTAAGGTGGCGGAGAGATTTGTATGAGTAAGACAAATGACTATTTGCTTTCACAGGGCATTCACAGGGGTCTGATCACGTTGCAGTAAATTCTTGCTCTCATGAAGAATTCCAGTCATGTCAGTGGAGCTGTTGCGTGGACATTTTAGGCTGGCAGCATAGATCCTAACATTAGGCCCATGAAAAATAGATTTCTGAATTAAATTTCATTAACTCAACATGGGAATGTTGTCTCTCTATAGGAAAAAGAGTAGTTGTGATTCAGGGAAAAGTAATAGAGGGAGCTTCTCAGATGCTGCTGAGGTAGATCTCCAGACTGCATGATGCTATGCCAAGTCATATCCTCAGAGGAATATGTCTGCTTAAGATAAATCTAAAAGACATGATTCCAATCCCAAAGGCAAATGAAGTCATGATCTGAAATGGGGTTCAAGGTGATAAGAGGGGTAAGAAGATCTGTTTCATGGATATGGCTGCATTAAATGATGCATAAATTTACATATTGTTGCATGTCAGTGTCAGAAGTAGTCACATTGAACAGTGCCATTAGCACTGGTAGAATATTATATCTATTTTCAGCTAATCAGAGACCCTGTGGTTGATTTAACCTCCCTGTTTCACAGGACGGTTAGCCTGAGTAATTTTGTGGGTTCCATGAACCCATAACATGCAAAGAGTCAATAACACACGTGGTTTGTGAGCTGCAAATTCACACAGACCTGTGACTGTATGTCAGGTGGTCCAGCCCCCGTGTCATTCTTTCAGAGTTTTCTGTTTTCTCAATATCCTTTATAATGCTTTTTAACTGGGAACAATATAAGGGGAATAATATAATTTAAGTTGTATAAATTTACTGTCACCTTGGTAGTTGTTTGATTTTTGCAGGTTTGCACATCTGACAGTTCTGCAGCAATGACATGGGCGCTTCTTACGTGTGGGAATGGATTCACCTACCTTTAGATACCTAGAGTGAAACATCTGTGCCTGGGCTAGGAACGGTAGGTTCCTTTTATGACCAAACAATAAACATCTTCAAAAGGTGAGTCATTCTAAGCTTGGTACTTTAGATAACTATCTCTGGAGGAGATGAATTCCCTTCTAGAGGTGCCTGTCTCTTCATTGTCTGTTAGAGGAGACAGGATTTACCTTATTCTAATCCAGATTTAGACATCTAATTTGGATTAGGGCAGATAACTGCTACCATAGTTTTTTTTATCATTGCATTTTTATCGTACTGCTTTCCATTTAACTATTTCTAGTTCTACAAAGGTGATCTGCATTCCTTGCCCTGAAATACAAATGGCCTCGCCAAGTGATTCAGATCTGTTTGCATATGGAAATTGATAGATTCATCACAAGATAACCAGAATGATAAAGGGAACACAGAAACTTAGAACTCCAAGAAGAGAGAAGCTGGGTATATAACAAATGATAAGTAATGGTGGTTAGCTCCTTAAAGAAATTGCTTAAGCACTGTGCATAACTAAGCCAGGGGATCTATATTATTACTGTTCTGTAAAAGAAACTAGAAGAATTATTTAATTCTGCAGGTAACAAATTACTAGCCACCAGCAAAGGTAGCAAACAAATGAAAAGGACAGATAAAAGAAAGCTGAATTTCAGCTAGAGTGCAGCAAAAGTGATGTTCTTCACTGATACTTTCCAGTGCCTAAGAATATTTTCTTTCTTGTGTTTGTTTTTTAAAATATATGAGGAATTCCAGTTTATGATTTTTTAACATTTTTTTTTTTTTTCTTCAGTAAAAGCCTCATTTGTAGCTTTGTCAGCTCACAGCTGTGAGGTAGGAAAGCCAGCACTGAAGAATTCTAGATGAGAGTTAGTTGTAGAAAATCTTCCCTAGTTGACAGGGAGGCTTGGTCTGTGTCAGCTGGGTTTCACTCTTGACTCAAAACGTCATTAACACTGACATGCTGGAACTGATGCTGTGCAGTATAAAGCCTCACATACTGCAGTATTTTCTACAGCAAGAGGTGGACACTATGATTCTGCAGTACAGGGACTCCCCAGGGCTAAGATGAAGCCCTGACTCCATTTCTCATCTCCTGTTAGTCGCTTGGCCAATTCCCTGGCCATCTGCAGGACTCTTTATTTTTGCCACTGTTTTCATTTGCTTCTCTGAGGTGAGCTGTAAGGAGAAAGCAGCAAGATGATTTCAGCCTTGCTGCGTAATGTCTTAAGATCTGTTGTTCAAACAGGACAGCCTTAATCTAGCAACCTGAATAAAATCCTACCTCGGATTGACTGACTAGCTGGGCGGTAAAGAATATCCATGAAGGGAAAGGAAAAGTTCAATGCCTTTAAGGGCCATCTTGAACTCTGATAATGTCACAGAAACAAACAGTTGTGGCTGTTACAGGTGTGATAATCTGATGGCAGAGGAAAGAAAAAGTTTGTAGGTGGAGGTAAGAGCTTTTATTTGACCAGCTAGCTGAAATGGAAAAAAAGAATCAAGCTCTCAGGCTTGATTACTCTGACATAACTGTATGCACTGGGGAGTTACATCTGAAAGAAAAACTCCTCCTTGCTGTTTGAAGGTATTTCTGTGTACAAAAGAATGGAAATTTTTCAGGTCAGTGAGAACCGTGGGCATCAGAAATGCGTTTTAAATCTTAAGAGAGTCACCTGCTGATATGTTTCAGCTATCAATAAAATTTGCATGGATTTGTTTCACGTGCCTTCCATTTTGAAAACATAGTGTATGCTAGGGAAAATATTTACTGTTTTAACCCTCACACTAGCAGAAAAACAATAGTTCCTATTTTAGTTCTCTGTCCCAACCTCTACTCTGACTGTATCACAAAGACTCATGGAATGAAGTTAATTTCTGTCCTCGCTTGTACTCTTTTCCTTTGTTTGTGGCTGCGTCCAGAATACTATTTTGACAATGCAGCTGTGTTACCTAGAAGATATATATGCAGTTAAATATAATACTTGACATTTACATGCCTATTTTCTTAGATCTCAACGGGAAGTAGAAAGAAGTGTAAACACTCCCATTGGCGTTTTATACACAGAGAAAGCAAGATACAGAGGCAGAACTGAGAAGAGGACCAAGCTTTCTTATCGCTAGACACGAGCTTATCATTTTAGACCAATTATATTGTCTAGTTTTGGTTTTATGGGGAAAACCCCATATATTTGAGGCTCCAGTATGCAATGTGTGAAACTGCATGTAGTGATGTGTCTCATTAAGAGTTTCTTTTTTTGCAGAAATAATCCATCTAAAAACTCTTATTGCCCTGTATAGTCTACTTATAGAGTTTGTGCTCAGTGAATAAATGGGAAAGGAGGTTATTTGCATGTCTTTCTTTCTGACTAAATTGCTGATAGCAGTCAAAAACATTTCAGAGGGAAAAAAATAATCTTTGCTGAGAAAAGCAAAAAAGAAGTTTGTATCTCCTAGACTAATTCTATAACCTTTTGAGTGTTGATCTGAATATATTTATGAATGAAGATGTGATTTATGCTTCAAGTGAAAAGGAAGATGATAAAGATGAATTAGATCAGCCAGTCCATTTGATCATCAAGTAAGCTGCAGTGACAATTCTTTGATAGAGAACAAAATCATATTAAAATGATAAGAACAGAATTAACAGAGAACACAGAAGAAAGAAAAAATGATAAGGAGATGATTTTAGGAGACTAAATAACAAAAAAAATCCTTGAACTGTGAATAAAAAATAGCTAATTTTGAAATAGAGGCTCCCAATTTGATTTTAAGAGCTGAAATATCAAAGAGCGCTGTAGAATTACGTCAGAAACAACAGTTCCACAGTCAGGCAATTAACCGCAGTTAGGATCAGGAGCAGATAGTCAGGAGACGGCGTATTAAGCTCTTCCTTGATATGAAATCAGAATTTTATTTAATTATTGACGTGAGTAGAGCTACTGCAGGTCACATAAGGGTTTCCAGTTATACACATTGTTGTTTTCTGTTTTCATAGACCTGTTTCATCATCTGCAGAGTGAGGCTAATACATGCCTCTTTTAGAAAGCATTATGAGTTCTGTCAAAGAAATAAAAAGTTCTATTTTTTGTTCTGGTGTTCATTACAGATCTGTTGTGGCGCTGCTCACAAATTGTTCCCCATTGGGAAAAAATGACGAAAACAAAAACTGAAAATCAATTTAAAAATATTTTGTGTTTAAAAAAGAAAGTATTGGAGGTCTGAAGTATTTCGATTTGCAAAGGAAGGCTAAAGTGAAAATCACATGGGATTTGGATCCAAACCCCAGATATCCAAATTTATGAATATTGAAAAAGCAGGGAATACTTTGGGTTGGTTTTTGTTGTTCTTTTTTTTTTTTTTTTCATTCTCTGGGGTTTAAAGAGACAGCTGGGTTTCAAACAGACTTAATAGGTGTGACTGAAACAGTTTATTTAAAATTCTTGAGCAGAATAAACTGGGTTGATTTATTATTGGACAAAAGAATGACTGTGAGAACCATTCTTCTTTCTTATTTCAACATTAATGATTAAGATCTTCCTAATTATAGAATTCACAGAAAAGCAAAAAAAAAAAGCACCACAACACCAGACATCTTACAGACTATGGCTTTCTCATTGCAACTACAAAAATTCAAAAATTTAGTCCAGCATTTGGAAAACAAGTTTACCCTTTCAAATTAGTGCTGTGCATTCCTGTATTATGGCTGCCTGACTGTAAAAGTTCCTCCTGGGCAGACTGTCCATGAATCCCTATTAAAACTTTGCAATTTGAAGACAAAACAGAGTGGTTTATCCTGCCGTGTAAGCAGAAAATGTTTGGGTTTAGATACAGTATTTGACACTTCACAGCAAGAAGCTATTACTAATTAAACAGCCTTGTTTTGTGAAGTTTGTGAACTTCATAAAAAGTTTAGAAAATAGCGTCTACACTTAATGCAAACAATCCAAGGTTAGAGGCTAAGTACTTATTTATTCACAAATCTCTTGGGCTTTCGGGACTTTTTAGTTCCATTTTGTTCCCTACTTGACTATTTGAGCCTGTTTAAGAATTTTTTTAGTTTTTATTTTTTTACATTACAAACTTTACAAATTCTCAAGACAAAATTTGTAATCTCTGCATGGTGTTTTTCCTTTAATGCTTGATGTTGATGCTGTGTGACATGAGTTAATATCAAGTCAATGATGAGTTCAAGTGCAGTAAATGCCTTAGAAGCGAGATGACTGAACTGCTTTGATGGAATCTGTTGGTAAAAACATACAAGGAATACACAAGGAAGACAAAGAAAAGGAGGTCAGTGAAAAAGCAAATGAGAAACAGCAGAGGAAAGGAGATGGTAGAAGGAGATCAGAGATGCACTTAATGCAGAGAGACATCACAAAGAATGCAAAGGCCAAAGAATTCTACCCAAAAAGTGGAGCACCTTCGAGTCACCTATGACAGGCAGCATTTCCATCTGTCTGTTACGGCAGGACTATTAGCCATAAGCCCAGCTTTAGGCCTATGTCTTCTTTGAATATTGCCCTTCTAGGGCATCCATTGCCTATGTAAATTCCAGCTTGAAAAAATCATTCCTCTAATTCCTGTTTTTTTCCATTGAGTTTCCAGCAGAACTCCATTGCAGTGATGTATTTTGTAACCTTTTATTTGCGGGGAGGAGAATTTCAAAGCAGAATGAGAGGCAGGCAGTTTCATGTGTATGTGCGTATCTACTGACTTTTACTGACCTTTCACCTCTTGGTAAAAAATGAACTGTGTAGCTCAACACAAGCTGGAAGAATGGTAATGTAGAGAGGAGTCCTGTTACTACATTTAGCAAGCAGGCTGATTTTGTTTTCACTTTTAAATTTCCTATATTTATAATGATGGCAGAATGTGGACGATTCTTTCCTCTGAAAAAGGGGCTGTTTGGCACAGAAATACATTTTAAAAATACATTTTAATGCACCTAGTCAGTCTTGTCTCCTGGTCTCCAAAGCAGAAATCTGGGAACATTATTATCAATAACAGGAAATCTGAGGTATTTAGAATGTGTTCCTCAGTGTTCATTCAGAAGTCCTCAGTCACACGTACAAGACAGATTGTTCTCTTCAGCAACTGTTATTTGTTTTTCCAAGTTCAATGAAGGTTTCTGTATCAATCATTTGCTTACTGTTTTATCTTGCTTATTCATTTTTTCCTACCCTACACACCTTCAAAATAATAGATACCGACACTGTTCCCTCAAAAACCTCATTTGGAAGTCAGAGCAGAGTTTGGGCTTTTGCAAATAAGGGGATAATATTTAATTTTTTCCTGCCATGGCAAAAGTAGCATTGATGAATAAATGCAAAGGAGCAGTTCTTCAGTTTGAAACTATTTCTCCTATATAATACCCATCTTTGTACAAGGCACTCTGTGTAGCACTGGTCTAAACATGCTTTAAGGGTAATAACTGCTGCTTTGTATAGACAAAGACCAGCATCTTCCACAGACTGCATGCAGCTTTGGCTTAGATAAAGTGAAGTGAAAACAGAAACTAATGCCATTTCTTCATGTCACTCTTTATCTGCATTTTAGCTTGAGTAGAAAGAAGGAAGAGAAATACAGTCAAGTGAGATCTGGCTTATGGCACTGGCTGCTGGAGCCAGGTATTGTATTGCTTGTCTCCCATTGCTACTAGAAATGTATGTCTTGAACCACGAAAGCTGAGGCACATGTTTCCTCTAGGGCTTGGAAGAAGAACTGAAAAGATAATGAAAATGTTTACTTGGGATGTACACAAACTCAGTAGGCAGGTCATGTATTTTGAAGATATACTTAACAACAGGAACGCTCTTACAGACGTTCTGGAGAGTAACAGTTATCTCCCATATCATTTGAAGCATGACTTAGTCACTTTGTCATTCAGTTCAGCACAACAAAGTGAAGGGTCATTGTTATTTAATTTCTTGGCACAGGTACAGGGCATAATTTAATGGCTTGTGGTAGCCAAATGTGAGGTTAGCTGCAGAGGGCCTCACAGCTTTCACTTTTATCGTTATTCTGTAGAATACGGTAGATAATTTCCAAAGAAAATACGCCAGTACAGCTGTTATGCTGTTGATAACTTGTCTTTCATCTGTGAAATCGCTTTTAGACTTGGTACTAGCCTTGAACATGAGCACTACATCTTTGCTACACTGCTGGATTCATTTGAAAGATACCCTGCTGCTGTAGCTTGGAAGGAGTGCTGCTGAATTTTAAGGGCTTTTTTGGATTCATGCAATGATCACCGAGGACAGACATCAGTGATAGGATATTTGCATAAGAGCTTTCAGAAAGTATATGTTGTAAAAGTGAGGATAAAGGGAACTTTCTTAGCACTAGCCTAACTTAAGTATCGTTCAGTATTCAGCTGGCTCTTCTCTAGTGTCTGTTCTAATAATGCCTTCCCTGATTGCAATATTTTTAATAGAAACATGCTCAGTTAATATCTCCAAAGTAGGCAGATATGCATCCCACTTAACAAATTCATTTGCAGAGAGGCAGGTGGCAACACAAGAATTCAGATCTTTGTGCCCCCTGGGCTCCTGCTAACTGCTTGAACTAAAAAGGGAGCTCTGTTATCTCAAGCCGGAAAACATGCTTTCAGGTTTTATGCACCCTATTTTTATACTATTTTAGGGTGGTGTTTATCTCTAAAGAACCACATGATCTTAATTCAGAGGGATACTTACTGCAGCCTTAAAAGTATACTGCAATCTCTAATTGATCACTGCTTTTTCCAATGTGCAAGTGCTGATTAAGGTAAAAAAAAAAAAAAGAGGGAAATATCAATAACAGCAGGATGATTTTAACTAGGAAACGGACATCTCTCTATTTACATGAGGGGATCATGTTGTGTATTCAGTAAGAGCTGCAAAATTTTTTCATACTTATTAACATGCATATTGAAAAAAGTAGATTCTTAGAGTAATGTTTTTATGTTTTACTTATTCATTTTCATTTCTAATAAGAAAAAAAATACTTTTAATTATTTTTTTTTTCTTCTATTTATCTTAAGAAGCTGAGGTTCTGGTTCCTTGTATGTCTTGCAGGTCATGAGCTAAAAAAATCTGAGCTATACTAACTCCTCCTTTGTGTGTCCCCAGGTTGTCAGCAGAACTCCCTGCAGCATTCTCAGATGCCTGAAAGAGAAAGGAGGCAAGGAGAGCAGTAAGATGATATTTATGCGAGCCATATCCTTGCAGAGCAGAGAACGGGCTTCCTTTACAAAAAATTATCTCTTTGCCCAGATAATTAGTCTGAGCATGAAACGGCAGGAGAAATAGTACATGCTTATTTTTGCATCTGACTGTTCACTTTACTCATGCAATGATTTAGAGACATGAAGCACTCACTCTGTCTTTTCTGGTTACCTGGAAATTAACTCATTAGCTTAAGGAGGGGAACTAATTCTGTGGTTGCACACATAGGGTTTACAGCAGTGGTCTTTCTGTTTGGGCACGTACAGAAATAGATACATAAATCCAGTACTTTTCTTAACCATCTGAATAGTGTGCTCTTCTCAGGCGACATTTCCCACTGTTCAGAGAAGCTGTGGTTTTCCTCTGGGAGACACTTTGAGCTAAGCTACAAATGACTCTGTTATTTTGGTCTACCCACAGTATGCTGTTGGTCTGAAACAGGCAGTAAGTAGTGTGAATGCATGTGTTGTCTTACCTTGATATCAGGTTTTTGCCTATTAGGTTCTTTTTCTTTTAAATAAATGAAGAAAGCTGCTCTTTGGTGGCCAGCTCATTTATTCAGGTAGGCAATAATGTCTCACTTTAATGTTTACTGTATCGTCCTGTAGCATGAAGTCTAGGATTTAGCAGTCCAGTATGGGTCAACCAAACAATCAAAGAAACAAGCAAACAAAACCAAAACCAACACATGTCCTGATACCAAAACTATAAACCTAAAATATTCAGAAAAAAATATTAAGGGCTTTTGAAGTAATGAAAATGGCTGATATTTAAAGAGACTGCAAATGCAGGCACCAAAAAGCATTCTTTTTCTATTTGCCTCCTTTTAAAATATATTTTATCAATATTTTATCGGACTTTTCTGCTCTAAAGTCTTCAGACTCACAGTAAAAGAATA
This sequence comes from Dromas ardeola, assembly GCA_013398915.1. Classification (NCBI taxonomy): domain Eukaryota; kingdom Metazoa; phylum Chordata; class Aves; order Charadriiformes; family Dromadidae; genus Dromas; species Dromas ardeola. Next base: position 139,829 of record VYZM01018179.1, read on the forward strand.
GGAATTGATAACACTGCGGAATGGCATTTGCATCTCGATACTGAAAATTTACCCATAGCCAAAACATGAATACAATGTTCTAAATGACAACCCCAGTAAGACAAGTCTGACATGACTGTCACTGCATCGGAATCCCTTCTACTCCCTTTTGGCTTGGTTGTTGTATAACCATTATACAGTCCAGCAGAGTGCAATCATCTCCAATGTAGCGTTTTATAAACATTATGCAGGCATGAATTATTGCTAATGCAGCATGCCTTTCTTCTGCATCAGTGCTGTTATGATTATTCTGAGGACTAGTGTTAGTGTACCCCGTAAGTTTTTATAATGTATGTTTTGTGCAGTTTGCATTGTATAAATACAAATTGGCAAAATGGAGGACTTTGCAGCAGAGTTTAAGAGCTGAAGTGATGGAATAAACTGGTATAACTGGCAGAGGGGAGGTGTTGCTTTTAGCAATGGGAAAACTAAGTGTTTCTCTGAAACTCCCCAGATCAGAGGTTCTCATACTGTTGTCCTTGAATCACCACTGGTCTTAGGGACATCCACTTTTCATATCCATTGATTCTCATTTTATGCTGTCCCTCCTCATTTTTAAATCCTGCTAAACTGCACTCAAAGATGGCTAAATGCATTCAGCACTTTCATAATATCAGCTTACTTGGCCACAGGCATGCTATCGCACTGTTAACAGGAGAAATCATTCACATAATTGAAACTGAGAAGGAAGCTGTCCCACCAGATGTTCTCTAAAAGGTACTCCTCCTTAAGAGGGTGATTAATCTTATCCAACATTCGCCATGTATAAGGTAGGTGTCTAAGTTAGTTGTTTATATTTTATTTATAAACAATGAGGAGAGATAAGAATCTCTTGTACGTATCTTAAGGTGGGTTCTGTCGGCTTCCAGAAGTGCTTGCTGCTCTCTGTTGTCTCCAAAGAGGCCTTGATATCTAGTTTACCCTAGACACTGATTTTTTAAGCAGTTGCAGTTAGGTAAGATGATGTCCATCATCAGGTATTACAGAGTTTTGTGCAATGAATACAGTTCATCGTGACATGAATTCACTTTGCCAGTGTGCTCAGCTAGGCCAAATAAAAGGCAGTTTAGAAGCAGAGGACATCAAGACAAGCTACGAGAGCACCAAGACCAAGGGAATACTTTCAATCTTTCCAGAAGCACTTGAGAACCTAATCTATGAAAATATGTAGATCCACCTACTTATTCCCATTCTTCTGATAGAGACTCCTGGCAAACTCATATGGTAGTTATAACCAGTTGAATTAGAAAGAGTGACTTACCTTTGCATTATTATTGCAGTCACATTTTGAATTGATAGTCTTAGTTTTCATACCCAATTTTTGCTTTTCTTACTTCTTTTATGTTCATCTTTCCTAAACTAGTCTCATACAATATGCTTTGCTATAATGTCACACGCGAAATAAAGCTGAAAAACTTTTTTGGGGAATATCTATGTGAGAAACTGCCTTCCAGCTCATATCTACTTTACTTTAATGACTCAGATATCTCTGGTTTATTTGATAACGTGAACATATTAAAAATAACGCATACTGAATTATTCCAAGTTTCTACTTGGAGCTAGGAGCAGTGACTAAGCTCATTTGCATGGCAGAGTTCCTTACACCTTCAGCATGGTTTATTTGCAGAACTGGGTTCATTGCTTGAATTTGCATCTCTAACTTAGTAGAGGTATTCAGAATTTCATTATCTGTATGCTTTAAAAACCATGTTAAAATCCTTTATTACTAAAAGGAGTTCAAAGCAATGAAACTTTAAATACAAGTCCCTTGAGCTATTATGAAAGTGTCATGTATTTCACCAAATTTAAATTAAGTAATAGTAATAGTAAGGAGAAGTTAGGCATGGAACAAAGAAATTTTCTATGCTAATTTAAATTTGTTTTCTTGTGTTTAGATCTGCAAAGTTTCTTTGGAAAATGAGTTCATCTCCTTCTTAGTCCAATGTTGACTTAATAGCTTTAACTTGACCATCTATATAAGATTCAGCTTTATGTTCTGGGCTTTCAACATCTTTCTATTTGGCACAAGTAACTCTGCCTTATTTCTAAATGTCTGTATAACAATGTACTGAATGAATACTTCACTAGTATGACACATAAATCAGAGGGGATTTTGGATTTCTGTATTTGGTATTGCTGTTGTTTCGTGTCTGTCTAACAGTTGTAAATGTTCACAGAAGATTTAGATGGCAAATATTTAACAAGAAGAAAACCTTTTCCTTTTTCTTGGCCTTCCCAGAAAGTTGCTTTATTTTGTATACACACCCATACCATGCATATATGTGCACATATCTTTATTTTATATATGCACTATATGCTATACACCTTCTGTCTTATAATATAAACTATTTATGATATATATAAATACATATAAACTATTTATGATACATGTGTGTGACAGTTAGTTGCTCCTTAAATCTAATCCATGTGAATCCTAACTTGGTGAATGCCATGCACCTCTTTATCTGGTTGAGTTTAAGGTAATTTTCTAAGTTTTCTATGACTGTGTTTAAAAAATGCTTGATGAGATCCATCTGCCTAAATTAGACATTTAAATGTTACAAGTCTACGAGCAAATCACCATCTACCCTATTTATAGCCAATGGAGAGGAAATAGATTAAATGAACTGGCTTGTGGATATGCATATTTTTACTAAATTAAAAAAAATTTTGGTGTGATTAAATAAATTGCATCCCATGTAACGGAGCCTCAGGGTGTTTTTGACCCCATAGAAGTCAGTTTCTGTCTCTTTACAAGATAATTCTGCTTTCTGCCTCAGATGTGACAGTCTTTGCAGGCATGTTTACAAGACAGGATTGATAAAAAGACGAATTGACACAACACCTGCCCACCTTCTTTTTCTAAACCTATTTATCCAAGATGTGTATGGCCCTATTCCTAGCTCAAATTTTTATTCAGAACATTAAGAGATCTGTAGAAGGACCATTCCTACAATGAAAACGGGAAGTTCAAAAGCAGAGCTATCAGAAGCACTCAGCATGGATTCACCAAGGGGAAATCATGCCTGACTAATCTGATAGCCTTCTATGAAGGTGTGACTGGATGGATAGATGAGGGGAGAGCAGTAGATGTGGTCTACCTTGACTTCAGCAAGGTGTTCAACACGGTCTCCCACAGCATCCTCATAGGGAAGCTTAGGAAGAGTGGGTTAGATGAATGGACAGTAAGGTGGATAGAAAACTGGTTGCAAGACAGAGCTCAGAGGGTTGTGATTAGGGGCACAGAGTCTAGTTGGAAGTCAGTGACGAGTGGTGTTCCCCAGGGGTCAGTACTGGGCCCAGTCCTCTTCAATATATTCATCAACGACTTGGATGAGGGGACAGAGAGCACCCTCAGCAAGTTTGCTGATGACACAAAGCTGGGGGGGGTGGCTGACACACCGGAAGGCTGTGCCGCCATACAGAGAGACCTGGACAGGCTGGAGAGTTGGGCGGAGAGAAACCTTATGAAATTCAATAAGGGCAAGTGTAGGGTGCTGCACCTGGGGAGGAATAACCCCCTGCACCAGTACAGGTTGGGGGCCGACCTGCTGGAGAGCAGCTCGGTGGAAAGAGACCTGGGAGTCCTGGTGGACAACAGGATGACCATGAGCCAGCAATGTGCCCTTGTGGCCAAGAAGGCCAATGGCATCCTGGGGTGCATCAAGAAGAGTGTGGCCAGCAGGTCGAGGGAGGTCATCCTCCCCCTCTACTCTGCCTTGGTGAGGCCACACCTGGAGTACTGTGTCCAGTTCTGGGCTCCCCAGCTCAAGAAGGACAGGGAACTGCTGGAGAGGGTGCAGCATAGGGCTACCAAGATGATTAGGGGACTGGAACACCTCTCTTATGAGGAAAGGCTGAGGGAATTGTGTCTGTTTAGTCTGGAAAAGAGACGGCTGAGGGGTGACCTTATTAATGCTTACAACTACTTAAAGGGTGGGTGTCAGGAGGATGGGGCCAGGCTCTTTTCAGTGGTGCCCGGCAACAGGACAAGAGGCAACGGGCACAAACTTGAGTGTAGGATGTTCCACCTAAACACGAGGAGGAACTTCTTTACTTTGAGGGTGGCAGAGCACTGGAACGGGCTGCCCAGAGAGGTGGTTGAGTCTCCATCTCTGGAGACATTCAAAACCCGCCTGGACGTGTTCCTGTGCAACCTGCTCTAAGGTGACCCTGCTCTGGCAGGGGGGTTGGACTAGATGATCTCCAGAGGTCCCTTCCAACCCTATGATTCTATGATTCTATGATTCTATGATTCTATGAACTCAGGTTCTGGTCACAGATCTTTTACTGCTAGTAATTATCTTAACTGCATCTTTAAATACATTTTTATTCTATATAATATGCTTTTGCAATATTGGTGCATAAAGTTAATCAGTAGAACATAACAGTTTGCCTTTGCTCCATTTCACCCATAGAAATAACATACAGTTTTAGAGCCATAACTGTAACTACTATCAGTTGACACACCTGTCAGATACAGGAAGCTAGTTTAATGATCTATTTCTTTAATATTTTTTTAATTTATTTCTGAGACACCCTTAGATGAAATCAGAATTTTGTTGCAGAACGGTGTTATTCTCTGTAAAAATTTAATACAAATTATATTTTCTGCAATTACGTAATTCCTTATCTCTGTGTATTGTTACTCCTGCATTTTGGACTCTAACCGTTTTATTTTTCATAATGAAATTAAACTGATTGAATAGTTCTGCTTTCCACTTTTTCAATTTGCACTACCTAAGCTTAGGTGTCTCTAAACTGTGCATGCCTTGTTTCTTGTTAACTGTACTTAGAATTCATGGCACTTTCAGCCATGAAGTAGGAAAGAAGTGACATTTAGTATCAGCTTGATTTGAGCACTCATTCATAAAAGCTTTTAGCTTTGATTGAAATGACAACAGTGTCAATTCTTACCCTTTACAGAGCTTGCTGTACACTGAAAATGAAGAATTTCAGTGAGGTCCTCTAGACCTGTGTGAAATTATGAAGAAGAGATAGAGGATGGCCTGACATCTAGTTTGGTAAGGGAGCATGTACCACATTTTGTTGAATTTTTACATAGGAGTTAATAGTAAAACTATAGGCATTTAACCTATTAACTCGTTAGCACATAGACACAAAAATTTAAGTCTTAAGCAGACTTGAAATCCCAGCATTGGCTACTGATACTATTACATTAATTTAATTCCATTCTTGGACATGTTCTTAGCAGATGATTTGCTAGAACAATATGGACGCCTCTACAGTTAGCTAATTTATTTCTTCTAATTAATTTCTTTATTTCTGTGTTTATTCTACAGGCTTGTGAAGGTCGTCTTTACATAGGGAACAGCAGCAAAGGCTAATATCTTATGTCATTAGAAACATTACCGGGCAAAAATTGTTGGGACTGCAAAGTACATGTATTTTAGAAAAGCTTTTTTCCCAGCATGAGGCTGTTGGATAGCTGATTGCTTATTTTAATAATTTTCCAAATGTATGGAAGGGCGTTTCATGGCTAAGAGATCTAAGCATATGTGACAGTTGAGTTGCTGTTGGGCGCCAATTGTTAACATACACCTGCTTTTTAGTGTTGTTGCTATAACTGAATGTAATTATAACTGAGGATATCTTTAAAGCTGGGCAAAGGATTTATAACATTATTCAATGCTGTATTTTATCTTTATTTTTTTAATAGCCTGTTCTTTATCCTAAAATAGCTATTTTTTTTTTTCATTAATGTGCTTTCTGCTGGGCAACTGAGATTATCATGAGTCTCTACCCTAATTAGACAGGAAGTAAAAATTTGTCTGTTTTTTTTTTTTCAGTTAGGACCTCTTATGAGTGGTATCCTAGGGAACCAGAAAGAATAATCATCAAGAATCGGGTTTTATAGAAAAAAAATCTATAGTGTATGCAAAAGAACAGTCATAGATTTGTGACATTGTGGATCATATTCAATAATATATATATCAGCTGCTTTGTACGAGCATTGAAATAGAAATCTACTTTAAATCTTATTTAACAGTGCAGGCTACTAGGTCCTTGCATTATCAGAGTAGTACATAATAGTAGAGGGAGTTGATGAATTTGATCATTGATCTTCACCAGTTCTGAGACATACAAGCTTACTCCAATATTCCTGTTTAGCAGAAAACAGAACACAGAGCTTTCCTCAGCGCAAGTGATTACTATAATACAAATATTCCAGGCTTTCTCTGTGATTAACAAACCATTTTTTTCCAAACTGTGGAATAGAAAGGATGATGTGATATGTGCATATCAAGTGCTAAACTGACTTAACCTTGTAAATAAATTATACACTTTTAAATCACTTTATTATCAGACTTAGCCCCATTCCTTAACCAGATTTTGTTGCTAGGATAGCTACTCTCAGTGAGCTCATTCCTTAAAAAAGGCGGTACTTAAAAACTAATGGAGAATTCCTTATTTCTCAGTAGATGTACCTGGCTTGCTGAGGTTTTCATTTTCATAGGGGTCTCTTATTTCCATCAAGGATTTTTTTTTGGGGGGGGGGGAGGGAAGAAATGTATTTGTGCTGTGCACTGCATGTGCAATGCTTGTCAAGCATAGGCTTACTGTGCATATTTGAGCCACGTGTGGACAGTTCATGTGTAAAACTCTGAAGCTTCCTTGTGGCACGTGTACTGTACAGGTGATGTATTCTCCCTTTTGCCATTAAGTGAAAATGACATTTATCAAAACATCCTCTTTACCCTCAAAGACATTTTGAGACATTGCAACCTTTGCTAATTGAGGCAAAGAATTAGAGAAAAAAGAACAACACACTGGCAACATCATGTAATGAGCTAGAAGGAAGATCATTGTCATACCGTTCCTTTGTCTTATTTGCATTATATTTGCCATCAGAAAAATGGTAATCACAGCTTAAAAGTATCTTGGAAATATTAATTATTTAAGACTTACGGAAGTGGTTTCATCTCAACATGAGGAGGAACTTCTTTCTTTTGAGGGTGGCAGAGCACTGGAACAGGCTGCCCAGAGAGGTGGTGGAGTCTCCATCTCTGGAGACATTCAAAACCCGCCTGGACGCGTTCCTGTGCAACCTGCTCTAAGGTGACCCTGCTCTGGCAGGGGGGTTGGACTAGATGATCTCCAGAGGTCCCTTCCAACCCTATGATTCTGTGATTCTGTGATTCTGTGATTCAGAACGTGCCATAAAGCGGCATATAATTTCTGAGTTAGCTTGCTTATTTACTTATGTTTCTGAACTTATAGCATGGAAGGGCTGTGAAGCTCTATATCTGTCTAAGAATTTTTACTGACTGTACTTGAGAGCTTGGGGTGACATAATGCAATTTTTTTAGGCAAGCCCAGTCTTACAAGCTATAAATTCTTTAAGATAGGATACATTGTAACAGGTAAATTAGTGGTTGCTCTGGCAAAACACTTTCTGTTATGTGATCCTATACCTTTAAACATTTATTATGAAATCTTTCCAGTTTCATTGTGTGTTACTTCTCTGCATCCCATTATTTCCAAATACTTTAGCAAAATATTTGATATGTTAGTGGCAGTTGTGTTTCCACTCTTTTCCTCTCCTTTCACCTGTCAAAGTCTTTTAATTTCATGCCACCATTTTAATACTGATTAGTGTGAATAAAGAGAAAGTTGCCAACAACTGTAAAAGGAATTCAGAGTCCAAGTAAAATATTCAGGGGCAATTGTCTAAAATCCCTAGCAATGGTGATCTTTATTGTCTCAATAGATCCTTTTGCAGACACCCAATGTGCCACCCCTACAATTCTCACTTTGAGTGCTTTTTTTTTTCTTTGCCTTCTCTTTCTGTGAAGTCTATTCCTCTTCTTCCTACTCCCCTTTCTTTGTTGTGTCCACCTTGTGAGTTTCTTACTGTTGTAGTTTTAATGTTTTCACTTGTTCCAGAAGCTTAAGTAGAAAATACTGGGGTCAGCCTGAGGCTGCAATACTCTTTCTTGTACAGAAGTTAAGAAACACAAACAAGACTGACCTTTTTAGCACTTGCTTCTACATTTTCAAAAGCTATGAAAAGGGAGCTGTGCAGACCAAGGTGACACTTCCCTGCTTAATAATCATGCTTTTTATTTGCTCTCTGCTAAAAAAAGCAAATGCTTCATTTGCTGCAACTTCAGAAATCTGTAGGTAGTTAGAATAGGGAACTACAGCCAGAGAGCTTAAGTAACTTTTTTTTTAAAGAACTCTTTCTGCAGTTCTAAAATCTTCAAAGATAAATGATACAGTATCAATTATTATTATCTATTTTCTTTAAGTAGTAATAATAGCAATACTCATTCAAAATTAGACTTAAGCAAAAATCACTATCTGAACACTCCTAAATTTTCAGGGAAGGAAGATTGGAGGAAGGAGGTTTTAGAATCCTTGTAAGAAAATAAGGGTCTATTGTCATCTCAATAACACCAAGACCTAGACTGTCTTTATGTTCCTGTCCTGACTCAGTGATAAAACTGAGTTTTCAGCCTTGCAGGGAAATGGCTCAGACACAATACAGTAGTGATGTCCTCATTCTTTTCTGCTCACTTAGTTATCTCTACAGAAAATATAACACGCTCACTGGAACCAGCACCCCAAACTCCCATCTTCCACAGGAGTTGTGAATGTCCAGCTGGCAGGCCAGATGGTCACTTTTACATTTGTCAATAAATATTTGGCTAATTCAGAAAGAGTAACTTAAACAGAAAGGACTGAAAAAATCTTGCCTTGGTATGTATGCTAGGAATCTGCTTGGTAGAGTATCATGGAATAAAGCCCTGGAGGGAAGAGGGGCCCAAGAAAGCTGGCTAATATTCAAGGATCACCTCCTCCAAGCTCAGGAGAGATGCATACCAACAAAGATGAAGTCAGTCAAAAATGCCAGGAGGCCTCCATGGATGAACAAGGAGCTCTTGGAAAAACTCAAAGCCTACAGAGTGTAGAAATAAGGACAGGTAGCCTGGAAGGAATACAGAGAAGTTGTCCAAGCAGCCAGGGAACAGGTTAGAAAAGCTGCGGCCCAGATAGAGTTAAATCTGGCCAGGGATGATAAGGGCAACAAGAAAGGCTTCTTCAGGTATGCCAGTTATAAAAGCAAGATGAGGGAAAATGTGAGCCCTCTCTGGAAGGAAACAGGAGACCTCGTTACCTGGGATATGGAGAAGGCTGGGGTACTCAGCAACTTTTTTGCCTTGGTCTTTACTGGTCAGGACTCAGTGCTGTTTAATATCTTTGTTGGTGACATGGGCAGTTGGATTGAGTGCACCCTCAGCAAGTTGGCCGACGATACCAACCTGTGTGATTTGGTTGACACACTGGAGGGACCTGGACA
>VYZM01018180.1:20516-79092 GCA_013398915.1 Dromas ardeola
CCGCTCGCCCCCCCCGGCCCGGATGCTCCCGGGGCGGGCGGGGAGCCGCGGAGGTTTCTATTCAGAACACAGACACAATGGGGATACAAAACCCGTTTCTTTTCTCTTTTTTTTTTTTTTTCGTGCGTGCCAGCTCCCACGGTGGAGCGGGATTAGGGCTGCGAGTCCCCAGTACGCACGGTGATGGGCTCATGCCTCTCCCCGGCCGGGCTCGCCCGCAGCCCGGGCTCCCTCACTGGCCCGCAGCGCGGCCAGAAGCAGCCCGAGGACTGGGAGGAACGCAAAAACCTGGAAAAAGCCCGGGCTTGGGTTTTGTTCAGCTGAGGGGAACCTAGGAAAGAAAAGATAAACGTGAGGCTGAGTTCGTAATTTTTCCTTTATCCCGTAATAGAGTAAGAGTAAAAAGCATGGTTTTTTACGACAGGGAAAGAAGAAAAAAAAAAAGAAAAAAGAAAACAGCGCGGGAAAGGAGTCATATGTAGAAAACGAGAAATACTGCTTTAACGTGCTCTTTGGCATCCGAAACGAATTAATTTATCTTGAGCAAACACAATTTTGGAGAGATTTGCGAACCTCCACAACACATTTTATTGACTCAATAACGTGCCTCGCACGTGGAAGCACAACTGAAATCGTTTCAGGTGACGGTAGTCTGAAAGTATTGCCTCGCATCTAAAAACCCACCTTGATATTAAGAAGCTTAGAAGCACTGAACAATTTAACGGAAGGATTTTTTTTATTTTTTTTTAATAAACTGGGACATTTGGCAGGTCACTAGTTGCTTTAAAATCTCTCCCCGTAGCTCCGTTCGAATTTTACCTTCATTGAGAGACGATTTTGCGAGATTTGCTTTTGCCTTTTTGCACAGCCAATGCCAGGGCTTGTTTCTGGAAAGTAAAAAAACCCACTGAAATATTTTTTTTTCGACATTTTATCGGTAAAATTGTTTTCTTCTCTGTCGTCGTCGGTCTTTGGGTACCACCGCAGCCCAGGGAGCGCGGCAGGGGATGACCGAAAGGAATAACTGAGTATCTTTCGGGTAAAGGAAGGAAAGCTCGAATAGAGTAAATCAAAACGCGCCGTCAGATGTTGCAGATATTTTATTTGTGCCAATTTAAGAGATCGATCGTGCCGGCCCGGGGGCGGCGGGGCGCGACGGGGATGCCCCGCTGCCGGGCGGGAGCACAGCCCCGCAGCCCGGGGGCTTCTCCTGCGGCTGGGCCGACCCGTCCCCAGCACCGGCTGGTGCCTGGAAACGGCCTTTTGTTTCCAGGCTCTCAGTCCGGAGCTTCGCCGACCTTACTTCTTATTTTACGGGTGGTTTGGAAACCCAGAGTAAAGCGTTCACTCCGCTCCCCAGAGGCGCTGGACGGCAGCCTCTCCCCAAACCCGGCTCCGTGACTCCATCCACGGGGCGGGCGGTCGTTACAACGGCAGGACCGGCGAGCGGACGCCCGCAGCAGCCCCCCCACGCAGGACCTGGCCCGGCGCTGTGATTTCCCTCTTCCCCGCGCCGCCGGCGGTGGAGCCGCCGCTTCCCACCCAGCGGCTGACGGCCGGGGAGGAGGGGGGGCACGGCCAAGAGCGTGGTATGGCTTTGATTTATTTATTTTCTTTTCTCCCCAGGCTCGGGCAGGCACCCTTGGGTTTGCGGGCCCGGCCGGGCACACGTCGGGGCCGGGCCGCGGGTGCCCTGGCTGCGCGGGGGGAGCATCCCTCGGTGCCCGTATCGCCAGGGCCGCCTGCGGCTCTGCCCCTCTCCTCGGACATCCCAAAACCGACAGTAGCGCCGAGAGGCAGCAAACCCACCCTTGCGCCTCTTTCCGTCCCTCTCAGCTGGAAAACTCAAACCGGAGGACCCAAGCTGGGGAGCCCCGGCCCTTGCAGCTCGGTCCCGGAGCCGCACCACCGCCGGGGCTGCCCGGGGGCTCAGGGCTCTGCCCCTCGGGGTGTGCTTAGACCAGGCAGCCGTCCCACCCAAGGCTCCCCGGCTCCGCGGGGATGCCGGGCGAGAGCTGCGGAGCCGGCACCTTCCTCGTTTTCCCGTTCACACGTCTCCATCACCCCCCCCCGCCCCGCCGCAGGGGTGACAGCCTTGCTGCTACTACCTGCTCTCACCCTTTCTGCCTCCCTCGACGTCCCTCCGAGCCCTGCTCGCCCCCGGCCGGTGGCCGCTCGCCTCCCGGCGCCGCCGCCGGGCTGGCGATGGGCCCCTCGGCGGCGGCTGCGGGCCTGGGGACGGCACCGGCATCTTTTCCCCCATGGGGAGCGGGGGGGCGCAGGCGGCAGTACGGCATCCCCCGGGGTTACATCCTTCCCCTCTGGTCTTCAGGGATCCTTTGAGACCTGCTTGCTCGGGCATGGCGGTGGGTTTCTATTTCAGCCGTGCAAGTTGGGTGAGTTGCCTCTCCTTGGGGCAGGGTGAGGGTCCTTCCCTTACCTCTCAGGTCGCATCTGCAGGTCTCTAGTTGCTGAGAATGCCTAAAGGCAGGAAGAGACTCTTTCTTCCCATTAAATGCGCACAGGGGTGGGGGAAGTGGGCTCTTCCTGGACGGATGAAGACTGCGGATCCCAGCGATCCAGCAGTCGATTCCTTGGGTAAAGCGGAGCCTTTTTGCCCCAGCCAGCCCTCACCCCCAGCAATTTGGGTGCCACCCTGCACTCTGCCCCGATCAGAGGGGTGGATTTGCTTCCTCACTCCTCATAGCAGAAGCAGCCCCCTCACCCTCCTGCGGCCAGCCTCCATGTTTCCCTGGCATGGACCCTAGGCTCAACAGTTTTGCCCCTGTTAAAGTCACAGCCACCTGAGAAGCGTAAAGTTTCCTTCACATCTCTGTGGGGGCACTGGCAAGATTCAGTGACATCTTGGAGGAGAGATGGAGCCCTGTTGTCCCCACTCAAGAGGACACGGAGCTGCAAGCCCAGCCATGGGCAGGCCTTTCCCACGGCTCAGCGTCTGTCCTCCCCCAACCCATCCACTGGGCTTTGCAGGGAAACAGCAGTTTTCCTCCCAGGAGGGAGCACCACCCTGCCTTGCACATCTCAGTGTGGGTATGTGTGTGGGCGAGAGTTCAGCCCTCCAAATAAATCCCCCACACACACACCTGCCCCATTCCCATCCCAGTCGTTGGGATGTTGTGGGGTCTTACAATCCTCGCTCCACATTTGCCCAGGCCAAGCCTGTGAGCTCGGATGCTATTTGGAGGGGAGGAGGCAGGATTCAACCCCCTGGATCCCAGTGACTTTCCTTGTTGGGCCCATGGGAAAGGATCAGTGGGGAAGTGTGGTACCTGCTGTGGCTGCCCATTGCTTGAACATCTGTATCCCAAGTCCCTGTCAGAGTTCTCCCTGGCATGGACCTCAGAGGAAAATCTCTCGGAGACTTTCACTTTATTCCCTATCAGGAAGGCCAGCTCACTCCCTTCCTTCCCCAATGGATTGTGAGTGACAAGGATGAAAGAAGGAATTGGCCTTATTCGCCACCCCCCTACCTGTTAAAACATCCGCATCCCTTCCCAGCCCTTCCCACTATCGCGACATATTGCGCTGCTTCACTGCCTGGAGCTGTACCTCGCTCTGGGAGAAGCCCTCCGGGATTTTGTAGCAATCCCGAGTGTGCACCTGGAGATTTCCACGCCCAGCAGTTAAGCCACTGTGGGCTGCCTCACCGAGCGCACGAGAAACTGGGCTGGTGCCGTAGGAAAACCCGTGCCATGTATTTGTGAGCAGTCTGAGCACACAAGCGTGCTGGAGCTTAAAAGAAGGCTTGGAAGGAAAAATAATGTTGAGATGGGAGCATGGTTTATGGACTCAGGCAATCATCCACCACAGTAATTTCTTACTGTGAACCCTCCTGCACTCTTAGAGGTGAGGGAGGATGCTGCAGGCACATGAACAGCTACAGAGACTTCCAGCCATCTGAAATGCGGCAGTTCCTGGGAACTGCTGCTGCTCACATCGCTTGGCTCAGGCATCTCTGCTTTCCTTGCATTTAACATTCATAAAGAGAGGAAAGAAAAGGGCTTGGGAGGGCACGGAGTTTCGTCATGGCCATCACAGATGACTGCCTCATTGACACTTTATATGAAGTCACTGTATGTGGATTCAACCAACCCTACTGCACACACAAAACCACCTTCTCACATGGAGTGACCAACCAGAACTCTCTTATGAAGAGGCCAAAAACCCAGAAAACATTTCAGGAACAGAGGAGAAGAGACTAAAGGAATTGCCAGTGTAGGAGGGAATTGTTAAGGTGCCATTCCCAGAAGAGCTTGGGTAACTGCCCAAAGAGCAGAGAAACCAAACCCAACTGCCTTTCCCTCCTCCCAAAAAGCCCGTGAGTGCTTCTCAGTCTTACCTAAGGGAAAATTTCTTCCTGACCCCACCTCTGGTGAGTCCATAGGTACCAAGGCATTATGTGAAATGCATCGGTCATGGCTGTTCTTGGTGTTATCCATGCCGTTAAGCGCTCATTCCTAAACGTATCCAAAAGAACAAAGTCGAGGAAAGGAGAGCTCGATCGGGAGCAAGCTAACCTCCACCTGCTCTATTGGGCAAACTGGTATTTTTTTACCAAGCATCAACAGGTTAAGAAATAAAATGCGTATCAGTGCAGACTTTAGAGAACTGTATTTAGATTTACAAACAACATTGTAACTGCATCAACAGGCTATAATTAGAATTTAATAATCCAAGTGGAGGAGTAATACGCCCGCTGCTTGAAAAATTGGAGCCTTTCTTTTGCAGTTCTGAACGTTCGGCTCTGCAGATTGGACTCCAACTTGCTTGACACAATTACTGTCCTAGTGAGGCAAACATGTTACAAATAAGAACAATAAGATCAACAATAGTCTAAGCCTAATACCATAAACAAAGGGAATAATCAGAACACCTCCTGCCCCAGCGCAATCTGCACAACTGAGACAACCAATTAGTGCGGTTATTGGGAAAAAATGTGCAAGAAAGTGTTATATTTTATGGACTTTTGAAAAGACTTTAAGGCTGGCAAATATGTTAAAGGCAATCCCGTCAGACGCGTCGATGACTATTAGAGCCAGTCTTCGTATTTATGTCCAAAGTCCACCTGAGCCAGGGGTGACACTCAGCAGAACTGATGAAGGGGAAAAATAAGACCTGCGTAAACCAGATTCCCCTCACATTACATTCAAAGTATTTAGTATGAGGTGTGTAACTAAACAAAAGGTTACTCCAAGGGATTCAACGCAGGGATTCAACACATATGTGCCGAAATGGATACAGTCCCTGGGATATGCTGGTGTTGCAACTGGCAGGACGCGGGCACAAAGCAGACCCCTGGCAAAGCTCCTGCCACGGACTGACTGCTGAACATTGCAGCTCAGGCCACTTTCCAGTCCCAGACATTAAAAGGAGACCTTTTCTCTCATTTTGCCTGCTAAGCACACATTGAAAGAGATTGCCCACCTGGCTCGAGGCAGGAGCTCCTTCCAGCCCTTGGCCAAGCTGGAGGAAGGCAGTGCCGCTTCCCAGCAGAGATGCTGCAGTGATCTGTGACATTTGGGGTTTTCCGACTGCATCTGGGATCTTTTTTAAATGAATGAAATAGCAGCTCAAGGGAAAGGGAGTACAAGCACCTCTGATCCCTGCGCGAGGTGGGGAACTACAGAAAGGAAAGTGACGCTTAGAAAAAGTTTTCCTCCTCCATACTTTCTGCCACAATGATAGATGTATTTTCCCATGTTGCTGAGAACAGGTTGAGAATCCTATTTTAAAACTCATGCCAAAGTTCAAAGAGTAGTTCTGGAGGTATTACAGGTGTCTGAAAATAAACCACGCACTATTAGCTTTCATTTTCCATAGGCTTCTTTCCACAGGACAGGAATAACCTGGAACAGGATCTGGCCTGGCCAGAAGGTAATTGTCAGGGATACCCTAAGTCAAAAATTCAGTTGAGAGGATGTGATCAGCTAATCTTTAATGAGACCCTTGACAGTATATATTCTCTAGTATATATTCTCCACTCTATTTTAAAATTGTAACTTGATTTCTTTACGTGCACTGAATCATATTTGTTTTCTTTAAGTGCTTGGAGATTGCCATGAAAGTAATGACACTGGGAAGTGTTTAAGAGACTTCAAGGTGAAAGTCTATGTATATCCTATTAGCCAGAGGTGAGTAACACAGACATAGTATGGGGATGGATGAATGCCACCCACTGGTAGGGCTCTGAGCCCTTTAAGCGTGTCAGAAATACCCACGCTGTCCCTGGGTGCTGGTACGTGCCCTCATCCCGCTGTGCTGGTGGAAGATGTGTAAAATTCAACTGACGTGAAGAGACTCAATTCCCTGTTGAGGGTGTTTCTGAAGAAATTCAGGTGTGTTGCTTATCCCAGCAAGTACCTGGGACATCCTATAGTTTGAAACAGGCCCGGGAGCTGGCATTTTAGTTGGGGGCATGCAAGTTTGAGAGGTCCAGCTGAGCCTGTTTAGCTCCTGCCTCCTGGGGCAGCCAGGATTGCACCAGTTCTTAACATGTCTTTTGGGAGACAGCCGTGGTCCCACTCTAGTACCTTGTAGTGGAGAACCCTTCAACATCATCGTCATGTGCAGAGCTGAAATCCTCCCCCTCAGAGATGCCCCAGGTTTCACTGTCAGGGCTGCCTGGGCAAGACACGCCATAGCAGTGTGTTAAGCAGCTGCCAGCTTCTCTCCCTGCTTAAGCAGAAGCAGGAGAAGAGAAGAAGCACTAACGCAGGGCCCTCTGCTTGACAGGGAGGCAGCTCAGGGGAACATCCTGCATGACGGAGGGGAGAGCTGGCGAGGGGGATGTGAGAGCAGATGCTCTTAAACTAGGCAAGGGGAGGCAGAGCTTGTCTAGGCTATCAGGATGTCTCTGTCCCGCTTTCGTATTGTACTAGCCTAGTGATCAGACAGGAGTGAATGAGATCCATATGAGGGTCAGGGGAGAGATTAATGTTATCTCAGGCTCTTGGGTTTTATGGTTAAATTGACACTCCTCAAACTAGCTGGATGGCTGCAGGCTGGCTAGGGGAAGAGCCGGCAAGTATTTCCCATAGTTACACTTGCAAAATGTAATTTCTCTGGAGATTTCCTTTCTTGCTCTCTCTCCCTTGCAAAACCTGGGTCTGCTCTTTTGGTGTTGTGCTACAAACAAGAGCTTTCAAAAAGGAGCCAAGGTGCCCAGCAATGCAATGGCAAGCACATACGTGGCACAGTGCCTCCAGCGTACCTGATAGGCGTTTCGGGCTGCTGTGTGTGTTGTCCTCTTGCTGCAGTTCACAGCAGCAGGAGATCAAGTCCCTCGGAACGTGCATCTGGTTAACTCACCCATTGTCAGATCTTTAAATATTAATCCACAAGGCAACATGTAAGGGGAGGTTGCACATGATTATGTGTATGCTTTTGTGCATTTGGTGCTAGGAATTCACCGGTAAATTGGTAGGAGCCCACTGCTACCGTCCCTGCTGCATTTACCGACTTGCTTTCCAAAGAAGGACTTTTACATAAAGTCACAATGGCTGAACATGTGTCTTGATGCAAAGACATGCTACAGAGGCTGAGCGACCTGGGTGCCAGCTGCCAAAACTTCCCTGCAAAGATGCTGGCCCGCCCTCAACCCAGCCCGGCTTCCTGACTGCCCCCACGCTCGCTCTTTGGAGTAGACCATCGTTTTGGGCTACCCAAGCCCTCGGCGGGGCGGGAGGGCGTGTGTGTGGGGGGGGATGCTCAGCATCCTCCGGGGGCTGCGGGCGGGAGGGGCCCGCCGCTGCTCGGCGCCCGGAGGGGCGGGTGGTCCCCGCACCCGGCCGGGCTGCCGGCCCGTGGGCTTTGAGCCCCCTCTTGCGGCAACTCGCCGCTATTTGGGACCGGCTTCTCCCCGCGGCGCCCCGCGCCGCTCCCGGGGCCTCTCCCGGAGCCTCTCCCGGAGCAGGTATCCCACCTCCCCGCTCCCGGAGCAGGTATCCCACCTCCCCGCTCCCGCTCCCAGGAGCTGTTGCTTGGCTGCCGTGCCGTTTCCTTTGCAAACTCCAAGAAGCTCTCCTGGAAACGGACTTTGAAGGCGGATAAAGCACGCCACCAGCCAACCCCAGCCTGGAGGCAGGTTTACCCAGCAGATGCCTCCTCTTGATGAACTCCGGTTTCTTTCAAGGGCTTGGAAGTACTTGAAATGTTTTCCTTGTCACAGAGATACCATCTTTGGCTCAGGAAGTCCATGAACTGCAAATTGCTTGAGGCTAAAAGACTGTTCTGGGAAAATATCACTCCACGCTTGCTCTGTTCTTGTACCCTTTCCTAAGCGACTGCTGATGGAAACAGGGGAGGAGGGGAGATGCCGGGCTCCGTGGATCTTGCTCCTGCCCTGGTGTAACTGCTCTCTTGCTGCTTTGGTCAGGGCTGACAGCACTGGCAGATGTGCTGTTTAGGAACCACTTTTCAATGGGGTTCTGTGAATAGAGGTATTTGTTGCCAAGGTGCATCTGTTCACAAATTTTTTCTTTTTGGCTGTGAATCCAGCACTCTGGCTACACCAGAATTCATCGTCTTCTGGGATCCAGTGCAACTGTTCGCAGAAATTTGCTGTAAACCGAGCAAAGTGGGAATACACATATAGAGGTGAGAGCATCTTAAACTGGCTTTCTTCTTCAGGAAGCCACAGGCTTCCTCTCAAAGCAGACAGATGTGCACTGAAGTCTCAGTGGCTCAGCTTCTTACGTGTCCTATCCTTACAGCTCCTCGCGAGGCCACCTTACACTTGCTGTTCATAAGAAACCTGCTTTCTGTGGCTTGCGATAGTTCAACCAGGGAAGGTTGGGGAAGTTCAACCAGGTTTTGCTGCGCTGAAACTTTTTCCAGCACAGTAGGGCCATACGGCCGAATTATTCATTCTTAGCAGGGTCAGTGCTTGCTTGTATGAATAGCCTGGGTATGTGTCACGTAGCACACACGCTCAGCTGAATTGCTGCATGCCCCGGACTTGCTCTGGAGAAATTTGGCTGGGAATGATTTGCTGTTGCATGAACAATTCAGATGTCCTGTTCCTGACTGACCTCTTTTCTGAGGGCCACTTGGTGGTGGTGGTGACCACAACCTCAGCCTGGTCCCCCTGGACCTTCCTTCGGGGGTGTCTTATGGTGACGGGAGGAATTGCACGGTCCCAGGAAAAGAAGGTGACCAGCAGTACTCCCAAGGAGAAGCAAGTTGTGTTTTTTGCAGAAGTGTGATCACAGCTTAAACATTCCGACCGAAATTCTCCATGTCATATGTCTGCTGCAGAACTTTCTTTAGATAAATAGACCTAAAGGTAAAATAAATACTGAATAGATGTTCACAAAGTGAACATTTTATCCAGTACCCATTTTGTGTACTGAGTGAGGCTGTGGTCCTGACGAAGGTATAGAATGACTTCACGTAAATTAAAGACATTAACTCCATGCAAATACATAAGGGGTTGTGTCTAGGTCACGACCTTAACACAGCCTTTATATTTTTGAGTATTCAACTTTGCCATCTTAAAGGAGTCTTTAAAATAGAGTATAATTTTTCCCTGGCCTGTGATTTCCCACTGAAATATTGTATGTTGTATGTGTTGCACATTTCTCCTACAAGACAGCAGAGAGCAGCAAGTTCTGGGACAGGGAAAGTAAGAGAGAAGCCAAGCAGGAAACAAGAGGATGGTCTGAGTGATGAGTCTACAGCTAGAATATCTGCACTGCCTTATTAAAGAAAAAAAGCTAATTCTGCTTTCATATCCATTAAACTGGGTTACGTGAGCTTAAATGAAAGCAGAGTCTGACCAAATTCTGCTACAAATCAACTATATAAAAGCATTAAGTTGAATGCTTAATTGGTATAAATGGCATATTTCTGCTATTAGTGTTGGACTGAAAACAACCTCAGTCTCAAATTAATGAACAAAAAATTGCGATCATTTCAAAAGGGTGGAAAAGGTCCAAAACTACAAAGGGCACTTCCCAAGATAATTTACTTCTACTTACGTAAACATCTGACCGCAAGGAAGGAGAGTGGTTCTCTGTACTGCTGGAACGAAATTTCAGGAAGGAAATTTCAGGTTATCCTTTGGCAACCCTCTTTCTCCACATTTGGAAACGAAGTTCAGTTATGTCCAAAGCTCCTGGTTTTAAGCTGCCTCATCCAGACTGCAACATTGGGCAGGTTTTAGCAAATCCCTCGTTCAGTTTGGAAATATTTCTGAAAACATTGACCTGTAGCAAACCCTGGCAGCTCTCTAGTTCCTGCCCAGGGCAACTGGTAGAGGAATCAGTAAATGCAAAGAAATCAGTTATTTGCCTGAGAGCAGTATTTGGAAAAATCACATCAGCAGGTAACACATCACAAATTACTGTGTACCATCTAAGCACTTAGGAGAGGATCTAGTCCACTCTGGATGAAAGATGGTTTTCGGCAGCTCAGGTCTCGGCAGTTCAGAGGCTGGGTTTGCAGAGTTGCAACAGCTTGGGATGACCAGTAGGATCCAGGGTCTGGGCTCCAGCGTCAGGGAGCGAGCAGATGGGGGTGAGGACTATGGAAGAGGATCTTCTCCTCCCATCCAGAGGCAGCGTGAGATGCAGGTGGAACCACCACACACCTGATGTGCTCTGCTGGAGTGACAGGGGAAAGGAGGCAGATGCTCCACGATGGCACTCAGTGATGCCACGATGGATGTCCAGCATGGACTGGCCTTTTTTGATCATTGCTGCAAGCAGGCACCCAGGCCGTATCATGAGTTCCCTCCATGGGCAGAGGGGTGCAGGAACAGGGGCGTTCCTGTCCTCCCTTGTCCTCTGGATGGGGCACACGGATCACAGTCGCTCGCACTCAAGAGTACTGTAAGCCTCAATGTGTCCAGAGATGCTTCTCTGCCTTCAAGGTTTGTTGGCAAAGGAGGGTTAGCCAAGGGTTGTTAAGAGATTCCAGCTACAGCTGGGTGGGTAACGGAAGTATGAATTTATGGGTAAAATAAGGGAAAGTTGCAGTTTGTATCACATCACTTTTCACGTGAAACAAAAGACACACAGGCGTCTGGTGATCCTGGGCCCAAGGCCACCGGTGCTGCCCAAGTGTCCAGAGTCACTTGATGCTGCCCAATGGTGGCCCTGGTGCATGGAGCCAGCACTGCCCCCCCACCCCACCTGCAAAACGAGGGCTCAGGCCATGCAGAGCTAAGGGGGAGGACACACAGCTCCCTTTTATGCTTTTGGGGTCTGAATGTGGGTTGTGATGCGCCCTCCTTATGTTTCCCACTTCTGCACAACCATCCCAACTGCAAGTGCCCCGTCACAAATGCTTGCAGCTGCAGAAGGCATGTTCAGAAAAAAATGCAGATCCTTCCCGTTTGGCCTCAGATTTTAGGGTCCCCGCTCTCGGAGCCCCTCCTCTGGTCTTTAACCACAGACCTTGTTATTTCCTGCCCCCACCCTTGTATCTAATCAGCCTTTTCCTTGTAATTCCCTTTTTCTGTGCACTTCTGAGAAAAATTTGACTCAATCTTCTCTGTAGTCATCTTCAAGTGGTTAAAGGCAGCAATTAGGTCATCCATAAACCTTCTTTTTCTGCTCTAAGCCCCCCTGGTTTCTCCAGGGAATCTTCATTTGTCATATGCTCCAGACACCTAAACATCTAAGCAGACCTTCACTTGACCCTCTCCAGGTTGTGATAAGATACTACATCCATCCCAATTTAATGAGTTGTAACAAACAAGGCAATTGTAATTAAATGTAATTATTTTCTTTCTACAGTGTGTTCTTAGAGACTAGCCCATGATTCGACTGATAAGTTTTTGTACATGCACCATGAACGACTGCTAAATTGAGGAGATAGACAGTAACTGCTCATCAACAGGTAAAGCACCTGAAGACTAGCTAGAAAATATGAGTAAGAAATTGTATCTGACCCCAAAATACAGCATTCACAGCATCTGTGTATAGAAAAAGAGATAGACGAGTCAGAAATACTCCCAAATATGATCCAATAAAATCCCTACAGAGGGTTCTCTCTCTCAAGAGCATGAGTAAGGAGATGCTAGCGCTGAGGCAGTGTGAATGGTCTCTATCTCAAGAAATACTTGCTCAGATGGCCAAAAATAATTTAAATACGAGCACTTTTAACAAAAAACTCTAGTAAAAAGCAAGGATTATGGCTCTCCACCTTTTCCTGTGTGTGGTACCCAGCAAGGAGCTGGGCTTTGGGAGAGAAGCAGCTGTGGCTTTCTGTAACCCCACAGCAGGAGCCATGAGATCCGGAGATGCGGTTCCCGTGGGTGCCCCACTGAGGGATAACCAGTGCCACTGAGGGGGCAGTTAAAATATCCCAGTTACCTAGTGCCAGCTCCCCTCCTCCAGCAACACGCTCTCGTTAGACCTAGCTGTTGTCTACAGCCGAAGAGTTTGTGAATCCATAGCTTTTGCAGGACAGTCATTTTGGAAGTGGCCTCTAGCGGTGGTGTGGTATGCGCCAGCAAGATTTACTGAAAGCATAATTACAGATTACCCTGGCCAATGGTACTGAAGCCAATGTATTGACTTGTTGAGCTCTACAGCAGCGGTAAATCCTTTCCCCAACTCAGGCCGTTCCCTTCCTGAAGGCTGCTGGTGAAGGTCCCAAGAGAAGAAATATCTGGTCACAACACTGAATAATGTGTTAAAAGACCATCCCTAGCAGCTGGCTGAAATGCTTGCCCCAAAACAGAGCCCCATCAACATTACACCTGCAGATCAGCTTCTCTGGATGATGTACCACACCTTAATTAGCTCAGAGGCCCAGTACACAGCAAGAGCACAAAGGCCATCCTCTCATTTCAACATGTCACAGGTCCCAGTTGCATGCAAAGCTTCGACGCACAGCTTAACTGCTTCAGTAAACTCTGCCAGACGAGGGTCCCCTCAGTAAAATATTGCTGCCATAACTGTATTTGCAAGATGCGTCCAAACCCAAAGTCATGCCCCATCTCTTAGAATATGATGTAACCAGCTGTCTTTGGTTGCCTGGCAGGACTCAAGCAATAACCCTCCCTGAATTCATATTCGTCCTGCAGTTGAGCTGCTCCACCCATATATCCCAAATTCCCAAGTGACCGTGGAGAAGGTCATTTAGATAGCTTTTTGCATGCAGCCTGGGCGTCGGGCAGCAGCAGCCAGTGTCGCTGGTGATGGGCAGCCTGGGTGCCAGGCAGTCTCGGCAAGAGCCCGCAGTCCCTGGGTGCAACATGGTCTTTGTGAATCTGATGGTTCATTACACACGGGGCCTGTGGCCCAGATGACTCATTCAGAAGTGCTACAAGATTTTTCTTTTTTCTTGAGAAGACCGGAAATAAAAGACTTAATTCCACACTCAAATTTTATAAGAAATTCCTCAGAGAAGGTGGGTAATTTTGTATGCATTCCTTTCTAACCCAAAACATTTTGCAGAAGGCACTTTCATAATGCAGTCTTACTCTTCGACCCAGGCAGGATCACATCACCAAGGAATTGTGGCTTAAACTAATTAAACATGTGAAGCTACCCTTGAGGGGTTTAGAGCTTGAGTGAGTGTTCCTTGCTAAGGTGGCAAAGCGTTGTTTACCGAATCGCTAAAAAGCACTTAAGAGCTATTCCCATGACTGATAAAAACATTTAAAGGGCCAGCGTTACAAAGGATAAGCTAATTAATGGTGTACTAGCTGAAATGGGTGGAACAGAGTTTGAAAAGTTCATGTACGCCTGCTCAGAGCTAAAGGAAACCAGCAGAACTGAAAGAAATTTGAAGACACGTGTCAACTCGATGATGTCCCAAGGCACACCCATCTGTGAAAGTATCTTCCACCCCTTGAATCCGCAATGACTAATGAGCGGTAGGATAATGGAGTTAAAACTGTTGTAAGAGTACTTCACACAAAAGGAGAAGAGAAATTACTTAGAGTGTCATTAGGAAAATTGGGATGAAAATAAGTGATGGAAAATTTAGCCTGATGTTCAAGAAACTCTAAGGCACTGTCATTAGCCTACGACCAGTCCGATTGCCAGTGATGGGAAGCAGAAAGAGGTGTCTGATTGTCAGCATCCTACAGACTCCTGCCTGTGGTTTATAAAGTGCCGTGGATGGCTGAGGGTAGAAAATACTGTAAGCAGTGTCCTTTGAGGATTAATAGTCCTTAATGACCTCGGAGCTGTTCCAAATACAGGTTTGACCTCAATGGTATGAGTAATATTTGGCCAATACTACAGCCTGCAAAGCATGACTTCTTCTCTGTGTTCTGTTTAACTGACCATGTATATGACATGGGAAATAAGATCAGTAGATATATTTTTTTTTATTAGTATTTCGCATGCTGAGAATTGAGAGGGTCTATGGCACTCACAGAGACAGTCTCGGATGCATGCTGGTGGATATTTACAGCTAAAAGCTTCTTCCTGTATTTCAGGGTTTAGATTCCCCTTTTTTAAACTGCTTACGTACATACGGTGCCACGTTAATAATAATAAAGAATAAACATCGTTTTTTTAAAGAGTAAAGTAGACTTGTCATCTTGAATCTAAGTTCTTTTTCTTACCAGTTCAAATAGTGTAAAATTGCTCTGTTGACGTGAATCATGATGCTTAGCTTTTATGCAGCATATAATCTCACATGCTTTAATGTTAATTAAATTCCAAAGAAGCAGTTTTCCGATCTCTCCACAGGGAGCTTGTTTGCCTTAAAATGAAACTACTGGGCTGAGATGGTCTCCACTATACTAGCATTACGTTCACTACATTAACTCAGTAAAGACTTTGGCATAAGACATGTAGCTGAACCTCAGTAATCCCTTTTGCTTATCTGGAAGCCCAGGGCTCCTGCACCGTGTCTCATTTGCGGCGGGGTCTTACACTGGTGACTCATTGCGATATTAACCTTTCCATTTGTTACAACACCCTGAAGCGTTATCACAGCATTCAAAGGCGTCGCGCAAATAAATGAGCAACGTACACATTGCTGGGAGGTGACGGTGGCCGAGCTTTGTTCGCAAAGCCTTCCCCGCGCTCGTTAATAATTGTTGCACTGCATCCGTCAGCGTTTGATTTTACTTCTCCATGGCCCTTTAGCAAGGGGCTGGAGGAGTGTTGTCTGTCCAGAAGCAGCTTCCCCTCCCAGTCCCAAACGTATTCTTACTTAGCACATGGCTGAGATAGCAGAAGGAGTGGAAGGAGGGAGAAGCGCCGGCCACAGAACTCTGCTCCGTTGGAAACACAAGCTTTGCAGCAACCAAACCTCCAGGCATGCTCATGTCCCTGGCTCCTGTGAGCACATGAAGCCCTGGGAGAGAGAAAACGTTGAGGTTACAAGTTCCATAAGGAGAACGGGGTAATATTTCTCCCGTTTGGGAGAATATTTCTCCCGTTTGGGAGTGTGTGCCAGAGGGGGCAGCTCTGCTCCTTCTAGACTATTGCTGGTTGCTCGGGTTTGGGGAAGGGGTGAAAAAAGAGGAGCAAGTGAAGTCTTTCTACCCAGGCAACGATTTGGGGGTAGGGGAAGAGGGGATGAAAAAGTGGCTGGTTAGCTTGAGGCCGGTCCTGCTCTTTAATCATCAGGTTGAAAAGCCTCCCATCAAAGGTGTTTTCTGGCTATGTGACTTCATCCATGCTAAAAAAGAGGAGGAACAAAGACTAATACCCAAGCCTTGCTTGCTTCTGGGGCATATGAAGAGTGTTTGCCTCTCGTAAATGAAATGATGGGACCACTTGCTTGGCTTTGGTGAGAACAAAGAATGAAATAGGAAATGCTCCTATTCAGGGTGAGAGTCCTGGCCATCTTTGAATCCACTTAGCATTATACGCAGTGTCAGGATGCTAGTCCTGAGTGCTCTCAAATATTCCCAGAGGTTACAAGCTCAAACACTTGACTCACGCGAAAGCTGAGACTTTTAAAGATGGATACAAAGCAAGCTAAACCTTCCTCTGAGGTATCCAATAGACCCTACGCAGCCAATTAGTGCATTTCCCTCTCCATCCCAGCGGTGTGAGGTGCAAGGGGACAGTGGGAAGAACAGGAGGTATTAGGGAGCTCATACTCCAGGGGAATATGGTTGGGGCAGGGAGGAGAAAAATAACTGCAGGGGGGTTGAAAAGCACATGTTGCTCATCTGTCAGGATACGTATGCTCTGAACAAATGTCATCTGTCTGTGTTGGGGATGGGCTTGGGCCAGCACCGCTCCTGGGCACCGCTGTGGGCTGAAATCCCACAGGGACAGGTCTCAAGAGCCCGAGGCATGGGAGGGATAGGGGTAAGCGTGGTGGGTGGGAGGTGGAGAGAGTCTTTCAAAAGTGCTCATGGGCACTGCTACTGAAACCTCACTGACACCCTTCCTCACCAGGTGGTCTGTCTTTATGTCTGGGGGTCAAATATAATGTTTACGCAGCCTCGAGATTTCTTTCTTAATACAACTACTGCTGCTACTTGTTCTTTGGTTTTTTGGGGTGGGTTTTTTTTGCTTGGGGTTGATATCAGCTTTATACAGAAAGACCCATTTTCTTGGAGAGCTTAGGTATAAGAGTGCATTCTGGAAATACTTTCCAGGGTGTGTATGCTCGAGCAATCGCTCAAGTCCTCCACCATCCTTAACATCCAATCTTGAACTGAATGTTTTTAATCCTCATTGTCATGAAGTACTGCCAGGCTGGGATCTTAGTCCTGTATCAAACAACATTCCCATCAGAATCAATGCCCGATGCAAATAAAAGCAAACAGTTTAGTTTGTTGCCATTTTTTTTTCCTAAGGCACTTGCCATCTTTCAAGTCACTTTGGTTTTGTTCAGAAAAGGAGAAGGCATTACACCATTGAATATTTGTCAGTACAGTATGCTGAATCCAACGGTGTTTCATAGAAGAAAGGTAAACACAGCAGGTCTTCAACAGCATGGTACATGACACGATGCAGGAAGACTTTTATTGATTATTGAAAAACCTCTCACTGCCCAAATAATGACCTTCTTTGTAATCCAGGAACATCAGTTAAAGTAGGAATTCTAATATACACATATCTGTACTCGAATAATTTAACCGTGCAGCTGTGGTCATAAACTTTCCTTTCAAGAAGCACCTTCAGAGCACTCACATTTGCCCTAATCAAAGAAATGGAAGTTAGGAAAAGTGCAGGTTTGCTGTCCATTAACATGAATAGGAAATGCATATTGCAAAAATCTCTCTCAATACGAGTACCAGTAACTCAATTTGGAATAACTTGTGGTTAGTGGGATTTGCTTTTAAGCAACCAAGTTCAAATATGTAATATAGCAATAGTGGGAATTGGTTTAGATTAAGCAAATAATGTAAAAATCATTTCTGGATATATTTTTATTGAATTTTCTCATTGTCACAAGCTCAGAGCCTGATGTTGCAAATGGCTGAGAAGCTCCTGGGAATTGCTAAATACTTTGCAGTTCCTACCATGTATAGGAGGAGGCTGAGAAGGTTTTAAAGCACTTTGGAGGAAAGAGGCTTATATCTGAGATGTTGATGAAAAAATCTGCAGGAAAAATTGTGTCAGAATTACCATACTGGGCAGTGAAAATCTGTTTTAGAAGAACATAAATGTGAGTATACTGCCACAGAGATAGGGTCCATTTGGCCCAGTGCTCTGTTTCACTTTTCCAGCTGCAAACTATTTTCATTTCAGGGGGTTACCGAACTCTGTGTGGTTTGTAGTCAGTCTTCATGGTTGCTGTAAACACCTCTCTATTCTCTTCTTTAACGTATGTAAACCTAAAATCCTTTTGCAAAGAATTTTACGGTTATGTGATAAAACATTCTGTTTTATTTGTTTTGAAGCAGGTTTCTTCATTTGATGGTCCCCAATTCAGGTCCCAGAAGAGACGACAAAGAATTGATCCCTCACCTGCTCTCTCCAGTCCACCCATGAATTTGAAGGCTGCTGTTATATACTGTTATTTTTTTCCCTGGCTGAAGGCACTACTTGGTCATTCCTCATGGGAAAGCTGACCATACCTTCAGTCACCCTTGTTGCTGTTTGAAATTTTCCCAGTTTTAATATGTGCCAACTGAGAGCAGGGTACCAGAACCCCTCTGACTGCTGCAGGTATGTGCAAACCGTGCATTCGTACAGTAGAACACTTTGCTCTTCCAGCTGCCCCTTTGACCTCTGTCTGTCCCTTGCTCCTCTGGTAAGGACACCAAACGTAAGTACATTATCTCTAAGTACAACCTCTCAGGAAGTTCTCTTGCTTTTGATTAATTATGAACATCAGCAGTTTTCAACCCTGTGTTTCAGGTCAATGGGGAAAAAAAAAAAAAGGAGACTGGCTGCAATAAGAGGATTTATAAATCTGTTATCAAAAAGCACTATTGAGTCAATGAGGCAGATAACCAGAAAAGTAGCAAGCACACAGGCTTATTTTTGTCTTAGCCCTGAAAGCCTCTTTTCCATAGTGAAAGCTTCCATATTGGTGAACACATGAGGTCTGTGATCCAATTTGCGGAAGGTTTGACCCAGAAGAAACCACTGTAACCGTGTAGGATTTCTTCACAGTATGGACATTTTGCTTGCATACAGCTCAGTAGGTCTTGGCTATGCCAGGCTGTTTCAATTTTTAATGAAAGACTCCTAGAAATGAAATATTAAATACCTCTTTCTGTAAAGTCTAATTCCCCATATTGCCACTACTAACATTGTAAAGGGCAGCGATATCGCTCATTGCTCAAAGTGTTTGAGAGTGACGGATGAAAAGGAAGATTTTATTTTTAAAGTTGGATGTAGTTTGCAAAGATTGCTAACCTTGAACTGAATCCTGCTGTTCTTACTTAGTAAGGTCAGTGGGAGTTTCAATTACTAGGAAGATTTTAATAAGCGAGAACCAGGCAAAATTTTATTGACTCTTTTCTGAGAAAAATCCTTTAAAATTCAAAAGACACCCCCCTCCCCCCAAAGATTACATGGTGTATACAGAGTGATTCTTTAAGCCATCTGAAACAGAAAGTAATTGTTCTACAGTCTGCCCAGAAGTGACAACAATTAGTGCCAATCCCTTCTTTTGATTAATTTTAAATCTCCCTGTTCATTTCTGGGAGAAATCTTTAAAGGAACCCGTCCCTTACAGCGTGCGTTTTCCCTCCTGGGAGCTGGGAATGCTTCTGCTGTATCAATGGGAAGCTGTAGTTGAGAACGAGAAACTTTAAACATGAGTTGGCTCCAATGGAAACCCACAGAAGCTGGTAATTTGTGTGTGTTACAGCACGGGCTAATCAATGGTAATTCAGGGATAGAGTGGCGTGTTGTCAACTGAGAAATATTTCAAGGCTTGATTAGTTGTGCTTCTTTTCCATTGGGACTGTAGTGCAATCTTCACTTATAAAGACATGTGATCTGAAAGCCTGAGGCAGAACAATCCTTGTTTTCACAGGAGAAGCTTTTCTAGGAGGCAAAAGATTTACATCCTCATCCTTGTTTCTAAAAGCTGTATCTTCTCCACAGAATTAAAAAAAAAAAAAAAGAAAAGAGCGAGTTTAGGATGGCAGCAACATCACAGCCTCTGCGAGGTAAAAGGGCATGTAAAAAAATATTTTGGGCAGTGTTTCCTCATGCCTGCTTCATTCTGTCTCTTGTGATCTATGCTTTTCTTGGGGCTCTCATGTTTTCCCACATTGAAGGTAACCGGAAGGTCAATTTAAGTGAAGAATATAGAAAATTTCTGCAGAGTCTGTGGCACATCTCCAGAAATTTATCAGGTATGTACTGGAATTTCAAATTTACTTAATTGTGTAGGTGAGTTCCTCATTCTCTTGCTTTTTGCATGAGATTTTTGGCTTTTGAAGACATTCTTCAAAATACTAACGGCTGAACCTGCAAACAGGATTTTCCCTCTGCTTGGCTAATGACTGCTGTTGTTTGCTTGTCTTCCTTAGCTGTGATTTTGACTGCAAGCTTCCCTGGTCCCTGTGTTCCTGCCTGAAAAGACTTTTCCTGAGGTGCCTGTGTTCTCCCTTTTGCCCAAGTTACCTCAGGTTCCTTAAAGAGCAGCTGAGATTCCCATGCTGTTTCCCTCTGCTGAGGAGTGAATCCTCTGTTCCCAGCCCTCCCTACCAGCCCTCTGGCGATGGGATGCTCGGATGGAGGTGCAGTGCTGTGCCCTGGACCCGGTGGTGCTGATGGAGGGGAATAGAAGGGAGGAGAAGGGGTAGAAATCCTCCTGGATCTGTGTCAGGGCTCGTACATGGGCTTGGACTTTCACTCAGGTAGCTGTGATGCGTTTGGGACGAGCACCCCTGTAGGTAATGTCCTTCGAATCAGGGCTCAGCCACAGGCAGGAGGAATGAGGGGTGCAGGCTCTGGGATTCACAGCGGGGCGCTGGGCAGTGCCACCCGAGCGGTGCGTATCGGTCACCTACTGAGGACCCCACATTTCTCTTGTCTTTGGCTCAAAAGAAGAGTAATCTCCTGAATGAAACAGGACATTCAGGCTGAAAGCTGAATATTCAATTTTCTTTATGCTTATTTTTGTGTCATATTTTGACTTTGTTGGAGTGTAGCCTCTTTATTTGTTCCCTGTTTCTTTATTCACCAAAGCCCCTGGATCCACCTGATTTTTTTTTTTTTTTTTTTTTGGAGGTGGGGTGGGAGGGTGAGGTGAATATTTTTATCTTCTAAAAGAATACAAGCAAATCCTCAGCTGGAGTAAACTTCACTGGAATAACAGTCTGGCTGCTCCCTGAGTGGTGGTCTGCAAACACTCACCGTATCCCCTGTTACTGTAACAGATAACATGACAGAAAATGAGGAGATATTTAAGGATAAAATCCATACACTGCTCAACACAGCTGAACGGGACTGGTTTGTCAATCCAAAAGATATATGGACTTTCTTTGGGTCTCTCTTTTTCTGCTGCACGGTATTCACAACTGTGGGTAAGTTCAGAGGTAAAGTAACTCCCTGCGTAATTAATTGTTATTGCTGCTTTCTCTAATGTATTTCTTCCAGGGAATTAAACAAACAAACAAACAAACAAACCTAAAAACCAAATCCCCTTGGATTTTTCTCCTGAGTATCAAAGGTGGGTCTGCAAGGGGTTCTGCAAACACAGATTGCAGAGGTGCAGCTGAGTCACAGAACCAAGTCAGAATTTAGTAGCTAGTGATGGTACACGCTAATTAGCTGCATCATTACATGCATACTATAACATGTACCCATATACAACATGTACACAAAACTATTATATTAAAATAAAAAGAAAGCTCAATTTGTCAGTCAAACCTTATCCTTCCCACTATTGTGTTATGTTGGGTAATGTTTTCTTCACTGGAAGAGGTAATTCATTATACATATATTGTTTCTTAATTGATTCCCTGTTACTTATGTCTAACCCAGCTTTGTAAATGTATGGCTCTATAATTAGCCATGCTGTTGTTGTTCACACTTCTCTGGGCTAACAGCACACGGCGATGTTTAAGTCACACCTCTGAAACCTTTCATTCTGACTTCATATTTCAAAAGAGGACCTAGATCAAACAGAAACATCTGCTCTGGGTTTGGCTCCCTCTGCATCACTGAATACAACTCCTCACGCTCATTCCCAAAGCTACTTTTATCCCTTTGCTAATATTTCTCCAATGCTGACAAGTACAGACACTGACTATCTAAATTTGTCAGAATCAAAGCTAGATGGGAAATAGTCCCCCAGCATCGTATCAAGTTGCAAAGACATTTCTCCACTGCATTAGGATATAATCAGGATCCCAGCACTGGGTGTGCATCTTGATGCAAAAGAAGAACCGAACCTTGAAAAAGAGCTTTTCCTATACAAGGAATAGCGTGAGAGTTAATGCATTAACTTGGAGCAGGTGGGAGACCCCTATGTGCTGTCTGAGTCACAGCACAGGCTTGAGCCTCAGACTCCGATGTCTTAGGTGACCGTTCAAACTCAGCTTCTTGCAGCCCCTGAGTTTGAAGACAGTCACCTGGGTTGTCAGAGGCACATACTGGAGATGCAGACCTGAATCCTCACCCCAGTGAATTATTTCCCAGTACAAACACAACAGCCAGGAGCGTTTGAAAGAGGATGTTTTATCACAAAGCTTTGAGTTCAGCAAACTGGTGAAAAAACATACTGTTGAAACCTTCTTGCCTGAGTATACTAACCCATCTCCATTGACATGGGTCTTTACAAATGCCCCCATACACACTGACCCAACATACTTATTTCTAAACTGCCATTATTTTTGGCCTTCAAAGCACTGAGAATTAACACAGCTTCCTCAGGTTTTGAGCTGCGTTTTGAGACCAGTAGGAGAGAAGTTTGCAGTATTAAGAACTGAAAAATCATTTCAGGTGAGAGTCAACTTAGATACCTGTAATTATCTAGGAGAAGCGAGGAATCCAGTTTGAAGATCAATGGTCTAAAGTGCCGTCTCTTCACAGCCCATGGAGGTTCCCCAATGGCTCCCACCCAGGCTAAATTTCTGGATAGCTAAATTCAACCTCAAGATAATTTTTAACCCTTGAAACTGCACAAGGTATTTTTAATGCATGGAAATTGAGAAAAAAAAAAGAAAATAAAATCACTCTGTACAATATCTACAATAATTAGTCTTCCCCACTTGCTTCATCAGTAACGATTAGCATTCCCAGGTAGCCAGTGGGGAACAGGGTGACAGAGAATAAATAGTTGGTCAGTGCCTCAGTAAAGGAGGGACCAAGGTTGGATTCAGACCAAAGATTAGGGCAGCCATTAGTGAAAACAAACAGGAATGGCCAAAGAAACTGAAGGAAACCATACCTCAGCATACGAGGTAATCATCTTACCAGCTAAGTACCTAGCCTGGAAGGTGATCTAGAAAAGAACAATTTTTCTGAAGGGAGAGAAGAAATACTATATGTCTTTTTGGAGGATGAGAAGAAAAATGGTTGTTAAAATTTAATACAATTAATATAACAATGGAGTTTTCTCCCACTGTAATGGAAAAGCACTAACATACAATTTAAGTCTCATATCCAATATATTAGAGGAAGGAAATATAAATACCCAAATTGAATTTAGGGAAAGGGCATATCTTCTGCTACCATTTTATGTATCATAAAGGCCGTGCGTCTGGTAGTACTTCCCTATTTGTTGTAATTGGCATTTGTAAGCTTTAGTACTCTGGGATAAACATGCATTTCCTCATGTGATAGCCATATGCTTCCTCACTTGATCCTTTGTTTTTCTTAAGAGACTGAAAACTATGAAGTCAGTACAAACACAACACCAATACAACATATGCCATTAGATCTGATGAACTAGGGACAATTTTGCATCTTGTTCTTAGCTTACCATTTGTCACACGAAGCTTTGGGAAAGAAGTGAAGTTTGAGGTGTGGGTCTCATCGTCCCAATCTGATCCATAGATGCTGTCCCATTTTCAAAATTCGGACCATCATCCAGATCTGAATCTTCCCGGAGCTCAGGGAGTTTCGTTCCCAGAAATCCCTCAGTGGTGCTGCGGGATCCTGGAGGCTGGCCAGGAGCTGGTCCCCCAGCTCCTCACGCACAGTCCATTAGCTTCACCCAGCATCAGCACTTGTCTCTCTGCGATCAGCCCTCAGCCCGACCTCGCTGCAGAGGGACACATGGGCCCAAAGACCTCTCTTGCTGTCTTGCCTTCTGGTTCTTTCTTAACCCAGATGCCCAGGTCAGGAAATCTTCCCAGTCAAGGTCTCCAGCAGGACATAGGCTGCACACCGGTCTTGGACGGGCCCAAACCTTTTGCTTCTCCTCCCTATGGCCTCTTGTCAAGCAGTTAAGTCAGACAGCTGATAAGGTGCACATAAGGTAGGAAAAGTTAATTCAACAGAACTGGTAAACTCCAAAGTCCCAAGTGCTTGAAGAGGTAGGATGTCTGCATTAGTAACCATCATTTGAGACTCAGAAAATTGAACAGCTTCAAAGCAAAGCCAAAAGAACGGTATGCTGTGACTAAAAATTTACTTTTAAAATTGACAGCAATAAAAAGCTCAGAGGATGTGAACACCTCATAAATCACAATGTTCTCTCTCTCTCTCCCCCTTTCCCTTCTCTTCCTCTTTCTGTTTTTGTTCAAGGTTATGGTAATACCTACCCTGTGACACGGATTGGAAAATATCTCTGTATGCTGTACGCTTTGTTTGGCA
This sequence comes from Dromas ardeola, assembly GCA_013398915.1. Classification (NCBI taxonomy): domain Eukaryota; kingdom Metazoa; phylum Chordata; class Aves; order Charadriiformes; family Dromadidae; genus Dromas; species Dromas ardeola. Next base: position 44,645 of record VYZM01018180.1, read on the forward strand.
TTCCTCTGATGTTCTTGGTCCTGACAGACATGGGAGACATCCTTGCGACTGTCTTATCCAAGTCCTACAATGAATTCAAAAAACTACAGTCAAAAATTCTAGCCTCTAAACTCTGCTCTGGATCCACATGTAACAAAGGGAATGAACTGAAATCCAGAGCACAGTCTAAAGTAGTCATCAACGAGCCCTTGACTATTATGGAATTGCTGAAAAGTCAGGCAGGCGTTAAAAGGAAGCCAATCAAATATCGCAATGCTGAAATTTTTGAAATGTTAATTGCCAGAGAAAAAGAACATACAAAACCAGCGAGAAATAAAAGCATTGAGAGATGGAGTTCATGTCCTGAACTAGCCAGGGGAAAGACAATGAGTAGAGTAATTGAGAATTTTGACAAAATTGGGAAACAGTTAGAAAAATTCGATGTGCCCATTGTGTTAATGGTGCTAGTTATCTTTGTGTACATCTCCTGTGCAGCTGCTATTCTTCCAAACTGGGAAACCAGGTTGGATTTTCAGGAAGCCTTTTATTTCTGCTTTATCACCCTGACAACTATTGGATTTGGAGATACGCAACTGGAGCATCCCAAGTTTTTCTTATTTTTTTCCCTCTATATTATTATTGGCATGGAAATTGTCTTCATTGCTTTTAAGCTGGGCCAAGACCGCTTAATCGGTTTGTATAAAAAGGTGATTTCGTTTTGTGGGGAGAAAAAGATGCCATCAAAGAAGGTATATCCAAAATAAGAGCAGTCATTTCTCCTTCACTTGCAAGCACTGGCCACTGCAACGAGACGAAACTGTTCCTGTGCATTTCTTCGCCCTGCCTTGGGCCGGCAGGAGGCATATTTTGTTATGAATTCCTCTAAGAATCTGCTGTAAAATGGCTGAATACCTCAGGAGACACTTGGTGTAGGCATCTCCAGGGACTACTTTCCAACAGGGTCCCATCTCCTACATAATAAAAGAAGATGACGCATGATGAAAAAGCAGAAGGCTCTCCCCGCCAGCGCTCCCGAGGCATCTTTTGCAAATCTCTGACCTTTGGCAGCCTTTCTGTCCTCTCTCCCACAGCAAACCAATATAGGATCTTTTTTTTTCAGCACTTGTCCAAGCAAGGGCCAGGTCACTGTCTCGTCCTGCCACCTTGCCAGCAGCCAGGGACAGCTTGGTTGTGCCTGTTGGTACTGAACTGTGACAGCATGCTACTGTGATGTGATTCATTATCAGAGAGACTTGGGGAGCAGAAGTATGAACCCAGCTGCTCTTCCATCATAGCTATGCGTATTGCAAGCATTGCTATTTTGTGCAGACCAGAGGCATTTTAAAATTAAAGATAGGACACCAATTTTTCACCTCTTTCTCTGTCCCCTGTCCAGAAATCAGTCAGAAAATTGTTCATCTGTTCAGGGCTGAAACCCCTCTTTCTCCACCATCATTTCTTGTACCCGTACTCAGCCCAGAGTCAATATGCATCTCGTGGTCTCCAGCTATAGAAGTGCTTATGACAAGTTCTGCTCTTGAGATGGCCACGTGGGGGAAGGCACGCAGCAAACCTGAAGGTGACTTCAGCCGTGGAGTGAAGCTCCATCTGTTTGCTGTTAAAGACGCACGATGCTCTGGGACACTGATCCCAGAAGTCCTAATCCAGGTTTTACCCTGCACAGGCTGCTTGACTCCTGGGAATTCCTTGACCCACTCATAGAAATTAAAGCCTACCTGGTTCACTGGGATGTGGTGAGGATCCCGTAGTTATATACTTGTGGAGCACACTAATATGTGAATAATGCTGTTTTTTCAAGATTTTGCTTATATTATTCGTAATCTGAATCAAGCTACCAATGATAGATAATTTTTTCTGTCAAAAAAACATACACACTTTATAAAAGAAACCACTGACTTTAATTAACCGTCTCTTAACTTGTAAATTGTATGTATGCCCGCTGAATGTGAACGCATCCCTAGATATTAAAGCGTGCTTGATTATGATGGAGTGTACATTATTCTCCATAGTGAATTTGCCATTTGAAGCTGAGATTTTCAGAATATTTACATGGCATTTTACCTCTGTTACAGTCCATGTACGTGGTAACGTGTATTCAGTCCTTATTAATAATTAGTTGTGATTAAGCAGTGATGATTTGCAAATTATGTAATGAATGATGGTGTATAGAAAAGTGCTTTATAAGAATTACAATAAAGAATACAGCAGCTGGAAGGAACTCTGGTTAACTTTTTCATATTTGCCGTGACTTTGGCTTCACATACAAAGTCGCCCCGTTCAGACTGCTCTCATATTACTTTATTTTATGTCTTTGGATTAAAATCAGTGTAGAACTTTGGACCCACGCCAAAGTTTTCAGAAATCAATGAAAAGACTCCGATGATTTAATGGGCTTTGGATCAGAGAACCGCACTTCCTGCTCATCGGGGTTTTTCCTTGTGATACATCTAAAACTGCCAGCATTAGTAAGAGCTGGTCGTTAAAACATTTGACTTGTTTCTCTCATATCAGTGAGATCTCATTTACGGAGAGGGATTAATCCTGAATTCATTCCTCTATAGATTTCTCATTGACCTTGATACCTTCACGTTTACGGACTTAGAGAATTTTGGCTGGACTTGCAACAAGAATCCTGCACCAAATCATTCAAGTTATGGCCAAGGGATGGCAGTAAACAGCTTTCCTTCATATAGAACCTGTCAGTTATGGGGGATAAAAATGTATTTTATAGAGGAAGAGAAAACGAATTACATCACCATGACCCTCTATAAAATGACAGTGCACCTGCCTCTTGAATACAATGCACAGCTCTGGTCCTTCACCTCCCAAAGGATGTAGTAAAATTGGAAAACGGTTATAGGCCAAGGAAAAGGATGAACAAAGATAGGGAACAACTTCCATATGAGACGCATAGAGTAGCTCTCTAGTCTGGAAAGAGGTGAGAGAGTAAAGAAGAGATGCGTAACACCTCTAGGGCACGGAGGAGGGAAATAGGGAGCGATGGAATGATTGTTAAACATCTTTCATTTTGAGAGCTAGGGCTGCCAAATGAAACTCGCATGTGGCAGGTTTAAGAAAAGAAACAGAAAGAAGAGAAAATGGTACTTCACACAACATATAATTAAGCCGTAGATACTCCTTGGCATGAGAGGATGCGGCGATTAAAAGTTCGCATTAGATCAATGGGAGATGGGACAAAATCAGGAAAGAAAAACTTGAAAAACAATTAAATACAAAGATAGAACTTCTGGTTCAATAATCACTGAGTCCCAAATTGGCAGATGAGGAGGAAGGATCTCTACAGACTTCCCTGCCCTTGTGTTCTTCCTTTGCAACCCGCTGTCTCTCAGAGACAGAATACTGGTCTGCATGGACTTGTTCTGACCTGATTTCAGTGCCGGTAATGCACTGAAACAGATTGTTTTATAACTAACAAAATATTCAGTAAATCTAATTTCTGAAGAGATATTTAGTTTCACATTTGTGTGCCAAGGAAACAAACCAGTTCCCAAGATTTCCTGGACAAAATAAAAAATTTTCTGCAAAACGTATCACAAGAAATTGTGATTTAGGCAACACAATCATCCTGCAGCAAACATGACACGGTCATTTGTCTTGTGTTGTGGACCTAAAGGAAGGTGGAGAGCTGGACACGTATCCATATGTCAGGGATAAAAAGGTATTTATTTCTTCTACTCAGGTGCACTGAAAGATTGCTCCCACACAAAACGGGAATATCTGGCCCTAATTTTCTTGCTATCAAAGTTGGAAGCCAGTTTCCCAGATGACAGACTACGCAGCAGCCTTGTGCTGACAGTGATGGCAACGGTTCCCTCTGTATAGCAGGATCTGAATGCAGCTCAGTAAATACAGCAATATTTAATGAAAATGAAACAAAGTAGTGTGCAGTGGCTCATTTAGTGAGCCTCATGCATAAATATTTATGAGTTGGCTGTTCTTATCATGGTCTAAATCCTAGAAGAATTCACAGTCTCTGTCCCCAGAAGTTTTTATTCAACAAAATTGACCTGGCAATCAGTTTTGTTTGTGTCAAAGCAGCACAAAATACTGCTTTTCATAACTTTTTTCCATCACGTGCTGCATGAAGTGGCGGATTAGCCGTGAAGGGCTTCATGGAAGAACTTTTCTATCAGGAAAGACGTGACTGATGGGAAAAGAGTTGCTTGATGTGTAACCCACAAAGGATATGAGTTATTACAGACCCAGCTGGAGAGCTTTACAGATCAAATGCACTTGGCGCTGAAGGATGCTGGATCAATCACTCCTGATTGGGCCAAGATGGCAGCTGTCACGAGCACTTAGGAGTGGAGAGGAGGGTATTCCTGGTGTGGGAATTACAGAGGGAGGGACAGAGGAATGAGCGGAAGGGGCAAAAAAAAATCTTTGGGCAGAAGGGTTAGAGGGAGAAAATGACAGCAATGGCAGAGGAAGGAGCCATTCTCTATATAGACATAAATATGGTGAAGAAGTGCTTGAGAGACTGTAAATAAGGTGAGGGCTGGTGCTTCTGGCCTGGGGAAGGTTTGTGCAGCCAGCCCATGGTCGGAGAGCCCTTTTTAGATCAGCACGGTGGTCGTGGCTGTTGGGCTCCAGCACAGGTCTCACCACCAGCAGCCACGGGGAGGGCAGAGGAGTCTGTGCAAGGACGCCTCCTGGGAGATAAAACAGTGGCAGAAAGAAGATACAGGGACTGGACTGAAAAGCCATTAACGAAACCACCAGAAATATTCCTCTTATTCTCTGCTTTGTCATTTAAAGAACGACAACCCATTCAGAAGCATCTTTTACATGAGCAATGCGTCTGAGGACTCAGGAAATTCTTAATGGGATGTAGGACTTGTCATCTGTGTGCCAGTAGTTCAGATGTAGTCCAGATTGTAGTGGGCTCGACGTTAACAACATCTGATAGCACTTTGATGGCCTTTATGCTTTTTCAACTCGTTCCAGGTGGAGATGCACCCACATCACAAAAACACTCTCATATAATGAATGCTAATAGCACGCGTGGTGGCGGGCTCAGCAGAGGCAAAGGCTGAGGCTCCAGCTGAGAGGAGTCCCTGCAGTCCCCTTTGCTTCCAGGTTCCCAGCATACCTTGTGATCCTGATTTCCAGACCCCAGGGTGCATCAAATGTAGCGTGTGTGGCTGTTGCATGCAATGCGGGTGTTTTGCGAACCCAGAATGATGGGTCTTATTATTTTCCCCAGCTTTCATAAATGGAACACATTTTAATTTTTTTATTTTTATTTTTATTTTTATTTTTATTTTTATTTTATTATTTTTATTAATTATTATCAATAATTTATTATTATTCTTAATATATTATTACTCTTAATATATTATTACTCTTAATATATTATTTTTATTATTATTGTGGTGGTTGTTGTCATTAAGCACTTCCACAGGCACCTCCACAGGCTGTACTCAGCTGTTCTGCCAGGACATACTATATTCTAAGTGCAACTTAAACTATTTAGTTCGGCTACTTTTCCCTTTCTTCCTTACATTGTGCACCATATATATGGTAGAAAAAATATTTCTCCAGCCATCCAAAACGATGGCCTGCATTACACACAGAGCAAGGGAGATCAAGCTGCTCAGGATAAATTTCAATTATCTTTGTTAAAGCGCATCGGCACAGGTGGTGACAGAAATACTAGGAATTTGCTCCATCACTCATAGCAAGTAATAGCCGCGTGAAGACAACAGATCTCTCATATATGAGGCCAATATTTTTAGGACAGCAGCGCGAGGTCCAAGTGCAAACCACGATGGACAATGAAGTCCATGAATGCATTGCTTGTGCGTGCCGATAGCTGGTTGTCTGCACGTGGTGCTCATTAGAGAGTTTTAGGAAGTGCTTGGACAAATGTTAGTTGGCTTGTGTGCTCATGGTTTCGAATCTGACCTTTTTTTTTTCTTTTTTTTTTTTTTGTCTTTGAGTTAAAAATTCAGTCTACCAGTAGATAAAATCTAGTTCGTTTGAGGTTAGTTCAGACTTTTTCAAGCTGATGAAGCTCTTAAGTACCGGGCGCAGCCAGAATCCTCCTGACACTGAACTTGTGCATAAAACCTTGCATCTGTTCATTTTCAGGATGTACCAAAGTACAAAGGGAATGGAAAGAAACAGGCAAGAAGGGAAGTGAAAGCAAAGCAAGAAGAAAAGAGTAGAGATTTGACAGTGAAAATTGTGAATTGCTGTGTTAAGCATCTAATGATGAGAAATCAGGGTAACGATGTTGTCTAACAACATTGACTCATGACATTTTCTGCTTCCACAAAGTCCTGTGTGAACAGGAAAACTGTGAGAGAAGACACCACAAAATCAGCATATAAAATTGCCAATGTACTTGATGCACTGCTGGAAGAGAGTTATTTGATCTGCTGTGCGATGCAGACTGTCATCATGCTCTCTGTAGGGGAAAGCCACCCCGTTTGCTGTCTTTTGTCACACGTGATAAGAAGATTTGAGAAGCAGTGCTAGAGTTGGAGGTTGGGGCTTTGACTGTGGGTATAAGACACTCATGTTCTACAATTTCCCCACTTTACACTTCTCTTGTGGCAAGGAATAGACGTTGTTGCCGCTAAAGGAATTTGGGAGTTTGGGGAATTCAGTGTATGTATGAAGCCTTCTGCCCAGCAGCTTGATGTTACACTTGGTTCTAGGCTGGTTTTCTCTCACACAACGATCCAATGTCTCAGAAGAGCATTGACTGCCTAGATTTCACTGGTACTTAATGGATAGTTTTCCAAATACACTTGCCAGCCAAAAGCACAGGGCTGCTGTGCTTCCTGGGTGATAGAGCTGGCTGATGCCTGGATGAAAACTTCTGATGACACTTAAAAAAAGTTTGAAAGAAACCCAGAAGTTTTGAATATATCACAGCAGTGTTTTCTTAAGAAGGCTCTTATGGAGGTTCTTATTAAGGTTTTCAAAGCAAATCTGAACTTGTAGGAGGATTTTTGGCTGACCTGAAAAATGTTGATGGTCAAAAGAGGGCTTTTGCAAAGGTTTTAGCAATTTCATCTTTGAATGACTCCCTGAGATGAGCCATTTGTGTGAGTAAGAATGGAAGGACCTGAAAGATAAAGCTCTTTGTGGTCCCCTCATGCGGTCGCTGTAACTCGAGCTTCTCACACAGAGATGGTGACGTGTCAGGTCACTTTGCTGATGAGAGAGAACTGGCTTTCTCCGGGGCTGATTCCAAGTTTTTCCATACATCCCAGGAGAAGAGCAAACTCTGGCATGATCTATTTCAGACAAAGCAATACGTGGCGTCCTTGTTAAAAGATGTTTCTCAAACAGTTTGAACACTCTTGTGTTAAGGCAGCTTTGTGGTTACTGGGAAACGAAAAAAGAAACAAATGAAGGCTCATGAACTTTCCCCGGGGTTGAAGAGCAGGCCATGATTTGCTGTACTAAGAAGTTTGATTTACTGTCTGGGTCTGTAAATAAAAAGTGCATGCTTGGGCTAACATTTGATAGCCAGCAGCACTTCTATTCTATCGGCTCTGCAAGAAAAGTTACGCTGCCAAATGGTTTTTATGGCAATTTGCTATGCTAATGGAACAAATACATTTCGTGCTCAAAGAGATTAGGGACTGACATGTAGACATGATTTTACTTTATAGAAAAGCCACTTCTAGATGCTACCTAAGAAGCAGAGGCTTCTTGAAATCCATGGCAAAGCTCACAGTGCCTTCAGCGAAATCAGGTTTGGAAACAAGTGACAGGTAGAATATGTATTGCCATTAATCCCTTTGATCCTGGTTTTAGAAGAGACATTTCATGCCTAAACTGCCATCCCATGCAAAGGTTTTTTTCTACACAAAACCTGGCTAAATTCCTGCTGGTTGTTACTTTTCTTTTCTTTTTCTCATGAAAGGGCTGGCTACTTTTCTTCACTACAGCAGTGACCTGCAATCAGGACATGATCGCAGACTCTGGAGACAGTGAGATTTCTCAATGAAATAAACCCAGGTTCTTCTTGGTCACAGACAGACGACCATTAAGATGTCTCTTATACCTGCATCAAGCACTCTTGTGGTTAGTAATTATTTTTCCTGTAGCTACGTCTTTTTATTGGTTTTGGGCAGAGGTCCCCATCTCAATTCCCATCAACGGGTCCCCAGGCAGAACCTGAGACGTGCGACATGCTCCCGGGGACACCAAGGCTCACCCTGTGATGGGCCAGATGTTCACTTCTGCCTTGGAGAAGTGTTGAGATTCCCTCTGTTGGCCTCATTTTCCATTAAAAGAGAACAGGGAAACAGAAGCACCGGTAATAACAATGCTATAAAGACAGCAACTGAGGAAGTCATTTAACTCAGTCTCCAGGCAATTTTAAAATAGGTTTTAGGGATGATGTTCAAATAAACGCTTTTACCAACCCTTGAGCTAATCGAAGCCCAGTGTTTTTAAAATAAGGCATTTTATTTTTGTCATTTATAAGCTTTTACTGATGGGAACAAGAAACCATGTTAGAAACTGTTCTCAGTATTTTTACAGCTCGGAAAATGGTGTCATAAAAAAAACATTAGGGAGTCTGTTCCTGTAAAATTCTCCAGCCTACCGCTTCAGACAGAAGGATTTGAAGTGGCTGACTTTGGTGAAAGCTTCTTTGATCTAAAAATCTCACCTGCTCTTTAGTCTGAATAGCATCACTGAGGAGCTACACAGCCTCTCAGAGTAGCTAAGTTAAAAATAAGGGGGACAAAAGATTTGGGCCTTGATTCTGATTTAACTTTCAGCAGTTTCGGAGGGAAGCAGCTCTGTCAAAGTCAGCAGAATCATTAAATTATAAACCCAGCATGGGATTAGGGTCAGACTCCTGGAATTCTGTTAATAATTATTATTGCTGGTGTTTATTATTTTTATTATGGCAGTTCCTTGGAGCATCTTAGAGAAAGACCTTAAGTAACCATCCTTTATCTAAGAGTCTCTATGCATGCCTGCCGCAGCATGCATCTCTCTGTAGCTAAAGCAGACCTTATCACTTCCTGCCGCTGCTGGCTAAGCAAGAAAGAAAAAATCTTTATGGCGAGCGTACAAATATGTGTCACTGAGTGATTGAGTAGATCTGTGAAGCAGCTGCGGTGTATTTCAAAAAGGAAGAAACCTAGTGAAATAGGAGCCGTGAACGCAGAAGCCTCATGCAACGCAATGAAATTTCATGACAAGGAAAGCGTGCGCGTTGCCCGGTTGTCCTCTTCCAGCTGTGTCACTTCACCCTGCCAGCTGTGCTCCAGCTCACGGGCACTTGACCTGACGAATCAATCAGTCAGTGCCTGACCAATGCATTAGTTTGGGGGTATTAGTATTTATAAATACCTACTCTGATCTCTGTATAAACCTCTTGGATGACTCCTCTGAATATTGGGAAAAGCATGAGTTTCTCAGTCTTCACTTAGTTGTTAATTTAGCATTCAGCAGCGATCTGGATAGCTCTCGTTCAAGGTGATTGCAGCTGCCTGGAAAGCTGAAAGAGCGAGGTAATCCAACCCAGCAAGAATTTGAAAAGCACAGGGCAAGGAAAACACTTTTCCACTCTCCAGAGGGGAAAGAGAAATGTGATAAACTTGGGAAGCTGCAAATCATCGAGCACATTTTATGAAACTGGACTAGAAGGCATGTATGTCAGAGAAAGGTTTATATAGAAGTGTTTACGGTCATATTATTATATTATCAAGATTAAGTGATTTATAGCAAGACAATCCGTATTCATGAGACCATGAGCATCACTTGTCCACAGAGGAGAGCTGTCTTTGAACCAAGCTGGAACAGGTGCAGAAAAGAGATCAGTCAGGAGAGCAACCACGCTTGAATGCGTGTTACTCGGTGAGCAGGAACAGAGAGAGACTTACAGATCCTCTGAGGAGAAGACATGTTTCAATGCAGAGCCTGCCTGGCTCGCTCTCTGAAATGTTTGTCAAAATTGGGCAGAAATATGCTAAGCTGGGAGAGACCTTCATAGCAAGAAGGGCTTGAAGCAACAGGATGTAAAGAAAAGGAAAGGAAAGGAAAGCATTTTATAGTGTCTCAGAGAGAGCTGGGCAATGCACAAATGGTCTGATAGGTTATAACTGTCAAATTTGGCAGGGAGATGAACACATGGATATAGGATGGCCCTTCCTTCACTTCTGCAGTCCCATATGGATCTCTGGATTTAGTGAAGCAAGACGTATCCCTGCAGTCTTCAGTACAACAAAGGTCTCTGGGTCCTTGCAGTTTGGAGAATATACCCCTACTCCTTCCTGCAAGATTAACACAGAGAAAACCTCTCTGGACTAACTGCCTATTTTAATTTCATTTCTAGTCCCAGAAAACACAGTGAGTGAAGGGAAATTAAATTTGTATTGCAACTGGAAAGCAATATATACAAATAGTGTCCACTCGAGCTGAAGTTCTCTTAAAGTCCCGGAGCCTTTTAAACCAAATGGGCTCCTTACTACCTCCTACTTGCATGAGACAAAGAGAAGTCAAAATGCCAATGGAAGAGCAAAGCAGAGAAGCTGGCCATAGTCTTACCAACGGAAGAGCAAAGCAGAGAAGCTGGCCATAGTCTAAGTCTGTCTGGGTCCTGAGCCCAGGACCAGCCCAGGGCCATCAGTCCCTGCCCCAGCAATGGCATAGGATGCCAATCTTCAGGTCCCCACAGCCCTTCTCTGCCCAACCATGGACCTGCTGAGCTGGGCTGACCCACAGACAGGTCCCAGCCTGGTCTCTAGTGATCATGGTCTCAGACATTCTCAGCATAAGTTCTACACTCCTGTAGAGTTGTGGACACTATTACACTGGAGATGTCTTCTAATTATTTATCAGCACACTGTCTTTATGGGTGCAGGAACTCCTGTCTCTGTTCCACAGAGAAGAAACAGAAGAGTGGAGAGGTGAAATAATCTCGCTTAGGGTTTGAACCTAAATGTGTTGGGTGTTCATGCAGGCTTTTTCATCATGATGTCCTCCTCCTGAGAGAAGCATCCTACTCCACAAGCATATCTGCTTCTGAAGCTGGGGTCTTTGATTATAGGAGGATGCTACCTGCCTTGCAGGTGAGTTGCTTCTACGCCTTGCCAACACACTCATCTTGATGTACTCCCCCTGCTTCTGGACACGTAGAGTTTAACTGCTCTTCCCGCGGCAATAAAAGCTGAGGTGTCATAATGTTCTGTTGTTCTATCAAAACATTTTAGCAATGTCAGATTAATTATTCTTTCAGCTGCGAATTTGTTAGTGTGCATATGATCTGTCGCCTCTGCTAGGCGTTGGGCAATCTTCTGAAGGACAGTCAAAACAAATCGGTTATGGCAACTGGTAAGTGCTTAAATTCCTAGAAAGGCTTTCCAAGTCATTGTGTGCTTATGCTCTGACGTGATCAAAGGCTATTCTGAGTGAAGGATATAATTTACAAAGAATTCGGTCCAGGTGGTTTAGCAGGTCATGTGCTTAGCTTGTAAAATACATGGAGTCATAAATATTAATAAGTATTCTGAGTCCTTACCTGAAAACACTGTGCTAGGAATGATTTTTCTGACTTCGGCTTTTGTTTTTGTTCTGGACCCAGAGTCCTTTGGTGGAGGCAATCAGCCAGGTAGGGCAGGAAGGCTCTTTGGGGTACCAGGGACCCCGACACACTGACAGCATCCTTGTGTTTACTGGCAGCACTTCCAGTTTGGTGGCTGGTTCTTTGAAAGTCATCTATATGTGGTCATCATCAAGATGCAAATCTCAGCTGTTACACCTGCCCCCGCCCCCCCAAAAAAAATAATTTTACATGTCTAATTGTCCTGAGGGACATAAATTGTTTCCTAATGGGTGAAGCTCCACTATCTATATATAACATACAGTATTCATGAATGAATGAATGTATTTGAGGAAATTTATAGGCATCCATTAACTATAACCTGGAACTTTGCAGCCGAGTGCCTCTCTCAATGCTTCCTGGATGCTTTGTGTCCTCTGACACAATTTGGGTGGATCTCCATGGTGAGAGGACAAGGCGCTGCTTGCATAGCTCAGGTAAACTCCCAAACTCGAGTGACTGACACCAATTGCAAAACCCTTATTTTCTTCAAAGGAAAAACAAAGACCTTGAATGTGACCCTATTCCTGAATAATGCAGTTCCTGCCATTTCAGTTGTACTGCTAAAGGCCCGGGAGGTGCCTCAGTGCATTTCAAAGACAATACCATCATTCAAGCCAAGGGAAGTATTGACTCAAGAAGGCCTGTGGAGTCAAGGCCTTCAACAGCCCTCTTTTTTGTAATTATCTGTGCAGAAAATTCCTGGTGATTCCCAGCTCTGGGCACTCCCCACATCTGCCTCAGTGACCATTGCAACATCAGTATGGAAAGTCATTCACTGGAAAATAATATGCAACAATAATGCTCTGTATTTCATACAGAGTATAGAAATAATGCTCTCTATTTCATGGGCATGTTTCCAAACCTCCCTCAGAGCTAAGCAGTTATAATTATTTTATGAAGTGGGGTGAGGAGGCATGTGGAGGAGTGAAGAGGCATGCCTGAGGTCACCCGCTGGCACAGGTCCTGCAAGCTGCCAGCTCCGGGCTCCCAATCCTTGACCAGAGATATTTCATCTTATGAAATTTATGTTTTAGTCCGGCTTAGTGCTGGGCTCAGGGGCTCCAAGTTAACATTTCTGCTCCCTGCCTCAGGCAAGGTTGGAGGAAAGAAAGGAGGGGAACGAGAGGTCATCTCTCATTGGGTTGACTTATGAGTGACCTGGAGACACACAGGCTGGTCTCCTGAAATAGGGGCACTGCTCCAAACCTTCGTCCCTGTCTTCAAAAAAGGGGAACCAAGCACACTCGTGCCTGAGTCTGGGTGTTGCAGAGCTTCCCACCGTGAGCAGAACGGCTCTGCCCCAGTGCGGGCAGCTTGCTCTCTGCCTTGCCTTGTCTGGGCAACAGGTATGAATCCAAGGGAAGGTGAGAGGAGAAACAGGGCAGAATTGTCCATGCTAAAGCTTGCTCTCACACTTTGGGTCAGAGACCAAGTTGCTTCCTGCTGCCAAAGACTGATTTTAATATTTTGGCTTTGGCTACCTCAGGGTTTACGCCCATATCAAATCTACATCTTCACTGCTTCTCTTTGGTCGCATTGGCATGAGCAACATGTGAAGCAAGCACTGACCTCAGCGAATACAGAAATTTTCACACGGTGATAGCACATTCCCAGCAGAGCTGGGAATTTCTAAAATGACTCTAGGAGTCTACGGGAAAGAGCTTGGCCAGCCAGAACATCTCTCCTAATGGCCAGATTTTCAGACAACTTCATGGTGGGAATTAAACACCGAAGGGATGCACGGGGTGCTTCTTCCTATCACACAAAAACTCCTCTCATTGGCATGGGGCTGGTCCAGACCGCACCAGTGGTCCTACTGGTGCCAGGACCTGCTGAATATGGCTGTATTGCTGTGCTTTGCCACACGCCTCTGCCAGGTCATACTCTCCCTGTCTGAATACAGTTGAAGATTTAGACCTCGGCCTGTGAAGCTTGCAGAAATAAGAGTGAAAAGCTCGGAGGTATTTACTTCTGGGAATACTTAGGAAAAAAATAAGTTATTTGATCCCCACACAAGCCATGCTGGTTTTGGATTATGTTTTTCAGTATTATGGTTGCCACTGAAAAATAGTAGAAATTTACTTATGGAAAATTGTATTTTCCTTTTCTTTAACATTTCTTCCTAGAAACGTCCTTTTCTTTCCATTCTTCACTCAGTAAGAGTGATGGGATACTCTCTGTGTAGCATCCCTTTGACAGCTCTGCTTCTCTCTGGCGGAAAGTAAAGCTGTTCTTAGGCAGCTGCAAAATGAAGGATGTGTGATAACCATTACAGTCTGACCTCCATAATCTCGGCCCTCAGAAGTGGGGTTGGACTGATGCACTTTTTGGTATAATGGTGGAGGTAGCTTCCTTTCCATTTTCTTTCTTATGGATTCTGCTTTTTCTGTTTGTGATGGCGATAATATGAAATAAATATTGCGGGAAAAAAACCAATTTATGATTAAAAAATTCTCATTAGTGTAGGTAAGTTTGCTTTTTGTATTTTTTATGCTCACTTAGAGTTACCTGTAATAGTAAATACCTTGTCTGTGTTTTTATTATTCAGGCTTGTTGGTCTTTTGGGCTGCGAATAGGAAGTCCCTTTATCTCGGTTACCTTCAGCCACTAGATGGTGCAACTAGACCTCGTTCCTTCGGGAGGCCAACTGCCACCAGATGGCACGGCTGAGAGCCGGGAGAGCTGCAGGCAGGAGGCTGGAGCCAACCTTTCCTTTAAATGTAATACTGACAGCCATGCTACAGGGCTGCAGGGTCTGGTCCTGCACTGCTGGGCGACCAGAGAATGACCTAGAAAATTTTATACAATGTTAGGAAGAAGTTTCTTTATGTAGGAATAGTGGCATTTGTAAGTAGAGACTTTAGAAGGAGTAGCAGATGAATGAAGTTTAGGAAGGAAAGAATAGCAAATTACTTAAGCTTTCTACAGAAAGGTCCATCTGTTGTTAGTTTTAAAGTGGATCTTTGACCACAAAGACCACTTAGTGTGATGTCCTACATTTACCTACATAGAGAGAGCATAGATTTTGGGATGCTCCTCAAGCAATTCCTATTTAAACTTTTCTTTTAGACAAAAATATATAGGATGTATCGAAACATCTCAAATTTCTTAACCATGGCCATATGAGTATGGGTAAATTGAGACTCAGAAATCTTAAAGCCATACAGCAGCTCAGAGCCAGCTCCAGAACCCGTAGCTAACAGGGTGTGCTGACTCTACAGTGGTTCCGTCCCCCCCCGACCCTCCACAATTCCTCTTCTGTTTATCAGAAGATGAAAAAAAAGGATCACTCAGAGGAACCTGGGGACTACTGCCCAAAGCAGGGACAGAGGAGGTGACGAGGTGCCAGTTCCTCTGCCAGACCCACCCAAACCCCTATGGGAGGCAGCCAAGGAAAACTGAGGTCTTTGCAACCCTTGTTCACGCATGAGGAAGGCCAAGAGGGGTACAACCACTGCCCACGTGGCTGTGCGTGCTGCAGGGAGAATCACTGTCTGATGGAAATAAAATATTATATAGAACTGGGCACTTTCTGCTCTATTTTTGATTTTTCATCACTGTCTGAATGACCTAAAGCAAATTACAACCTCCCTTGGCTTCATTTGCCCTCATCTGTTGAAGTGTGGTGATAATACCTTTGAGGACCATGGATAGGGTAAAAAATTTAATTAATACCAGCAGAGGGACTAGATTCTAATTCTTTGTTCTCAGAATTGATCTTTACAGGCCTTTCTAGCCTTAGAAACTGAATCTACAAAACATCTCAGACAGAGTTATTTTGAAGCTTTTCTGTCTGGAAGTGCCAAAAGAATCACTGTACCAAAAAAAAAAAAAAAAGGACATAAAAAGGCAAACCAAACCACTATCCATCACACTAAAATTAAAATAATGGTCAAACTAAACCCTAATACAGTCAGAACACTGTTGGCTTCAGGGTGTGCTGGAAGATGAGAGCTCTTGTAAGTCATGTCCTCAAGTGTACTCTATGTACAACTCACGGTGGAGAATGCATAATCACTTCAGGAATTCAATGGAAAGGTGTTTGTTTTCATTTCAGGATTAGAAACTGAGCAAGAAAAAAGAAATAAATCACTTGGTACTTGATTTCCTTTCAACAATAGCTTTCTCAAACTAAAGAAGCCGCAGGAGTTTACCCCTTTTTCCTTTCTTGAAATAGTTGAGGAGCAAGACTAATGTAGGGATATGTTACTCCAGGCACTTTGTTTGAACCAGGAGTGCACTTGGAAGTGAATCTCCTGCTTGTCCCCACTTGCTGCACTTGCATTTGCACCCCAGAGTTGGCACTTGGATCCCTGTGGATCCCTGGGAAACTGCAGGGTACACATGCCTGAAGCATATCCATTGCTGATGGCTGCTGGGTCCACAGGAGCAAAACAGAACCAGCCCTAAGTAAAACCCCCAAAACGCATACAGTGTGGACAGAAGTCCCCACTGCCGGCTGTGTCACCCTACAAACCTGCACCTATTGCGCTGCTCTACTTGCTACGGAGACATGCACCAACTGATGTCAAATGCTATTGGAGGCAAGGTCCAGGAAAATATCCCCAGAAGGTAGTTACAAACGGTGGTGTTCATCCTACCTAACTTGAGTGACTGGAGACTGAGGCATGCAGTCTGAGTCATGTCAAGAACTCCTCTGTGGTCAGAGGGGAGAAACAGGTATGTCCATCCCACCTACAACTACCTGACAGGAGGCTGTAGCGAGGTGGGGGGCGGTCTCTTTTCCCAGGTAACAGGCGGTAGGACAAGAGGAAACAGCCTCAAGTTGCACCAGGGGAGGTTTCTACAGGATATTAGGAAAAATTTTTACACTGAAAGGGTTATAAAGCATTGGAACAGGCTGCCCAGGGAAGTGGTTGAGGCACCATCCCTGGAGGTATTTAAAAGACGGGTAGACATAGTGCTTAGAGATATGGGTTAGTGATGGTTTTTGTCAGAGTTAGGTTGATGGTTGGACTAGATGACCTGAAAGGTCCCTTCCAACTTAGGCGATTCTATAATTCTATGATTCTATATCTCAGCACTGATGAGGGAGGGAGCCCAAACTTCTTCTTTCTTAATGGATGAAACCACATGAGACATTTCTGTGCACAAATTCTAGCAACCAGCTACGCTAAGATGGTCATTTGATGTTGTAGAGCGGTGAGCATCGGTACTGTGGCATTTAAGATCTTGCCCCTGCCTTGCCTTTTCTTCCCTTTCCCTTCCATCCCACGACCCTTCCAGTCCATGTGTGCCCCATGGCTACCCCACACCACTTGTCGTGGCACTTCTGCTTGTGTGCCCGAGCTGGGACCCAGATTAGAGAATGGATCCACTTGAACGGTACCCCGAACGCACAATTTTTCTTTTCAGACAGATTGGTTCCCCCATCCGTTTCCCATCATACCCACACAAACACCTCGGGGGAGGGGGAAGATGTTCTCACAACAACCCCTTAAACTGGTGTCACCACTGAGCACTTCTACATGTCACATAGTGGCCTGGGGGGGGGAAATCTGTGTCTTCACTCAGATTTCACACTGAAATAGCATCCCTGAGAGAGCCCCCTCAATGCACACAATGCTTTTTGTCTCCTTTGGAGTCCTAGCCTTTGTTGGAAACCTCCAAACATCATTTTCGCTTTACGGGTTATCTCTGAAGCAAACTCAGCCATTTCCATCCCACTGCAAGCAGTGATTTTCCTATTCTGCAACCGGTCAATATTTGAATTGGCAAGAAGGTGGGGGTTTCAAAGGACAGATAATCTTTTATTTGTTCTCTTCCAACCTTGCTCATACTTGGCCCAGGCTTCTGCTTAAATGTCGCCGGTTTCTCTTATTATTACTATTTTTAGTGGAATTTAAGTTGCAATGGTAGAGGCCATGAGGCCCTGAATCATTCCAGCTTATAGTCTTGGTAGCATGGCTGATTATAACGGCATGAGGCAGATCTGATGTAAATACACGAAATGTCAGCTCCTGCGCCACAGCCCTGTCCCCGAATAACACCGACCTCACCACCCCTTCAAATGCTGCCCCGGACGCTGAACTTTCCCTGCCCTGAATGCGGGAGGAAATATAATGTACAGGGAAATACAGTGGCTTGCCAGCCATGCCAATAAATGCATCATGGGTGACTCCGTTGAAATTGGGAAGGGAAAGGGAGATGTTAACCAGCGGCGACGTGCTCCTAAGTGTCATTCCCAGGCCAGGGAGTGCAGTGTGCGGCCTTGGGGTACTTTCCTGCGAGGAGGGGGGTGAAACAGGGGCACATCCCAGCCCATGGCCCCATGCTGCCTCTTTCGCCTTCCCAGCAGCCTGTCGGCACTGCAGGTTTGCAGGGGTTTCTCTGTGTTTGCTTTTGAAGCTGGGGGGGACAGGGCAGGTGCTGAGGGTGCAGAGCAGACACAGTGGTCACCCTGCCCTTCCCCTGCACCCGCCTTCTCCCCTCTCCCCCCACCTCCCCCTGGGCAAATCTCCCACCGGTTCAGTCAGAAATCCCGGCAGAAATTAATGTTGCCTGGAGCAGCGTGAACTTGCCAGCGAAGGCTTCCGAGAGAGACAGGGAGCGATGGAGACCAGGGCTGTGCCGGGCCAGCTGCTGCGCACAGAAGGGCAAAAACTGACCCAAATTCACCTCCCCGACACAGATTTATCACTCTGGGCTTCGTCAACGTCCCCATTTACATTTGCACAAGCTGTATCTGTCACTCCGTGACTTGGAGCTGCAACAGGCCATATTTTCCCAGGCGGTGGTTATTGTCAGATAAGAGTAAGAGAAAACAGAAGCGCGGTTCGTACACAGAGGGAGATGGTGGCTGTACGTGTACAGAAAATGAGTAAGTCCAAGTATTAATTTTGACATCTGCCCAATGAATGTTGCTTCTTTTATTAGAAAGGAATGACTGGAAATCACTAACAAAATGCTTAGGAGTTATACCGGAGGAAGCAAATGATTTTGGTGAGTATTCATTAACATTTGGCAATTAATTTGTTTTAGACAAACACAAATTTTAAAAAGAGCAAAATCTGTTCCCTAAAGGTACCATTTGAACACCTACCATCAAAACATTGCGCTTTAAATAGTACCATATATCCATAGACAATTCCTGGCAAGGCTTACGTGACTCAGAAAGGAAATATTTAGCATGTAAAGATGTCTCTCTTTCTGTTTATTGATCTCCTCTATACACTTCAAACCCAGTTCTCTTTCTGGTTGTACAAATTCTGTACCTAGAATCGACAAATAGAAACAGAAGCATGTTATCTGTGTAATCAAATAGAACATAGACAAGGGTTGCTAATACCATCAGCCATTTACACTGATTGGCTTGTTGTCTCATAAAGAAATTCAAATTAATTACAATATTTGATAAATACCAAGAAGGTGCGCTCTGCTTGTGCAATAATCACAAAGAGAAGTTCCAACCACAGAAAATTGCTTCTGCTTTTGTGAACATTTTAAATACAGCACTGCTAAATGGCTAATAGAAGTGCTGTTTGGACTTAGCTAGTCATATTCAGTCCTCAATGGAACAAATTGCTCAGCTCGGTCTAATATAGCAGCGTTGCTAACAGTAGTGATAAAGCCCTATTGATGCATTAGTAGCTGTATGGAGGAAACTCGTAGAAGCCCCAATCCAAGACTAGAAAACCTTCATGCTCTGCACTGCACAACTTAATATAAAGGTAATGCCTGCCCCAAGTGGCATATAATGCACATCAAGCAGAAGAGAGGCAGGGAGAGAGGCTTTGAGGAGCACAAGGGAAAAATGGCACGGTCTAACAAACAAGCAGGCAGCAATTTCTATGTGCCAGATGTCCATCTGCTTGCCCAGGTTTTTGTACTCATCACGGGCTGAAGGAGGCCAACAAAGTTCCTTTAATTCTTCTTTGGAGAATGCTTTTGCTGCCAAGAATAACGAGGAGAGAAAGCACAAGGTTTTTCTTAAAAACATAACAAAATCTGAGCGTCAGCAGCAGAGTAGAAGCATCCTGGTAGCACAGAAGCACCCAAGGAGACACCTCCAGCCAGGCTCCGTGTCTCTTTGCAGCAGCGTGGTTTACTTTGGTATTCATGGACACAGCCACTGCTGGCCAGCAGGTGCAGCGAATGCAATTAGTTGCTATGGATATCGATCCTGCCTTTAGAGTCTAACTTTGAAGTTGGTTTGGGTTATCTGAAAAACAAAGATGTAGCATGATGCTTTGCCTTAACTACGATTGCAAATTATTTCTTTTATCCTTGATTTTTTCCCTTTATTACTTTGCTTTCTCTCTTTTATTTATTCTTGTGAAGAGAGAGTCTATGCAAACATTGTGATTTGAAATTATAGGTGATGGAGGCAGCCTTTGGAAAGCTCCTTTCATGTAGATGCAGGCTCTAGCAGAGCTAAATTAGAGGTCATTTTTTTGCAAAAAGTGGACATTGGAGTACCTGGTTATTTTTGACAAAGAGAACACACATGGGAAGCAAAACATATAGCCTTTAATGATACTCAAAATTAGAGCGATGTTCAAGCTACGTTTGGATTCAAAGTGAGACTGGGAACAGCCCAGAATTCAGATGTCCAGCTCATAACAAAAACAAGAGCTATTTACAAACACCTAGATGTGAGTTTTGAATTTCCAGAACTCCTGAAGTTTACAGGAGCTTGATTCTCAGATCCTTGGCTTGGGTCTTCTCTCTCTGAGAGTACATGGGTTCTGCTACAATATACTTACCTGACAATCTAAGAAGATACAGAAAAGAAAAGAAAGTTTCTAGAATGACAGAATAACTTGTTGGCTTAATGGAAGAGAAGATGCCGTGCTCCGTGAGATAATTCTGCATCCGAAAACTGCATTGAACTACCAGGCCCGCATTTGAATGACTGCAATCCAAACAAAATATTGTTTCACTAGAGCCAGATGGCTCACAGTGCGTTGCTTAATATTTAACACAAAATAGAGCAGAAGGATGTGAGGGCACTTGCAGTTACAAAGAGGGCAGGAAATTCCAATGTTTATCCCATGCCTGATCTATGGTTCTCTAGAAAAAGAGGAAAGCCTCTTCAGAAATGATGCTACTGCAGGTTTCATCTGCTGTAGAGTTCTAGTAGACGATCAGTGATGTCCAGTGGATAGAAAAGTGGACAGGGGAATTTTGGAGATACAAACAAAGATGTTGGCAAAATGTAAGCTACATTTTTAGAATTAATATTTAATTTCGGAAGTCTATCAGTTACAGATATACAATGTGGAGAAACTATGTTCTGTTCATATTTTGGTGCTTCATATTTTTTATCAGAAGCTTTTTCTTACGATGATTATTCACAATGTACTGTTTCAAACATCCTTCATTTCCCAAAAAAGGATTTTTAATGAGACTACCAGGACAAGTTATTGGGGGAAACACCATTACACAGAAGCCAATTAGCACCTTCATCAGTTCTTCACCTTCCTTACCGCAGGCGATCTAGATAGTTAATTATAATTTTAATTACAGTCACAGATATAATTTGCAGCTTTCAGTGGATATATCTAACCTGGATTCCTCAGAATGAAAAAGGCACAGAAAGAGAAGGAAAAAATGAATGGAGATACTCACTCCTGTTAAAATCCAAAGCCTTTTTTCCCCACATCAGGGCCTTAAATAATGAACTAGACCAGACTGACAGAGAAGATATGAATCTGTAGTACAAGTCAGGTCAATGTGCTGCTCCGTCCACTTCCATTTAAATCCAGAATATGCCCTCAAAATGGACAAAATGGGATTTACGCTTTAAACCTGCGTATAATTCTTGTGTGAACCACCTGTAGGGCCTGGATTTCATCCCACTAACTGTAGCCATTTCTGAAAATGCAAAGCCCACTTTCTTTATCTAACAATTTCCTTTGATAAAAACCAAAGAAATGTAGACTGCAAGTGCTTATCTATAAAGCTATTCTTGTCCGTAACTCCATGCATATGATGGGATCCCCTAGAAGTTAAAATCAAGCAAATGGGTGCAAATATTTGCTGGTGTAGAGCCATAAAGCTCACTAAAAGAAGAAAGTTGAAGGGAAGAGGTTACGAAAATGGCTCTCCCTTAATTTAACCAAGCGAAGCAAACAAACCTTTGGAAAATGAAAATGAGGAAATCAGATAATGAATAACTATAAAGGCTCATTAGAACTTAGACGTGCTCCCTTCAAATATAATTATGCTTAATATGATTTCATAAAATGTCACTGAAGAGCTGGAAACTCATAATGATGAGACACTTTTCGCTCTTTCTGCCTTTCAGTGAGAAGGTCTCATCAGGCTTTATAAATATTGACAATGACTGACTCTTCCTGCAGGGAAAATCTGGTGACTGGAAAATGTGCACGCTTAATCTAATACACGGCCCGGCCGGCGTCACATGCCGGGTGCGAGATCGAGCCTCTTGGCCCCACGCCGTCCACTCAGCCGTGGTGCCTGCGTCCCACACGTCTGCAGAAAGCCACCGCTGCTGCTGGTTCTTGCTCCAGCACCCTCACATCAGCCACAGATGGTTTGCAGGTTGACCTGCAAGTAGATGGTTTGCAGGTTGAACTGATGCACATGGCACATGAGATCCCGGAGCAGAAGAGGGGACAGGGATGCTGCCCCGTGCCTCCAATAACGTGCTGCTGGCAGGCACTTAATCAGGTGGGACCTCCGATGATGCTCAGAGGTGGGAAGGTATGTCATCTCCACTCACATCTCATGTATCAGGATGCTAAACATTTGTCAGATCTGAATATCTAACTGTGGGACTTCCACCCCCTAAAACACTGAAACTTATCAGTGATTAACTAAGATGCATTGGATCAAAACTTCAATTGTGGTGAGCTGCCATGGAAAGTAGAGGAACTAGAGTGATTTATGACCGCGAAAGAGCTGGCCTCAAATATTTCATATGTGATTGGCTTTGTTCACACAGAAAAACCGAAGGGGAAATTATATAAAACTGTACAGGTTATACAAAGTTATATAAAGCCAGCACTGTATGACAAAGAAGATAATCCATGTCACAGAATCCTTACTTTACATAACTTCTCTCTTTCCTTTTCAGAAAGGTAGAAATGCTAGAGTAAAAGTTTAATACCCCTGATGTCATGCACAGAGGAATCCCTCCACTCCCTTTGTAGAAATACTTTCCTACTCACAGGCTCGTCCCTGGATAAAGATGGATGTACTGCAGGTTTTTAAATACAGTGTTCAGAAATCACATTTTTCCATTTCATGGCTTCTGTGGTCTTATCCATCATGTTGCGTTTTGCTATACTAAAGAAAAAAAATCTCCAGTTGCCAAACTAAGCCTTTTTAAGGCTTTCAGGGAAAGCTCTGTGCTTGGCTTAGTTTTTACAGTTCATGGCTTCTCAGCTCAAACAAATGCCTCTTTTGATTCATCAGTAGTTTTGTTATTTATAGCTAACTTTTCAACCTAAACTGGCCGAATCGCTCCCTTCCCTGACTCTGTGAAGAGGCTTGGGACCGCTTGTAGGCTCCCAACGGCCGAGTGGAGTCTCACCTGAGATGCTGCAAATTCCCTTGCCCATGAGAGAAAGCCACGAGGGCCCTTACTCAACTCTCTTCCCACCCGCGTTAAGGCTGATGATGGCATTTTGCTTGCTGATACCATCTGCTTCACACCTATGCACCCCACTTTCCTACGCGCCAGACACAACCAGTTAAGATGTCTTGCCATTATATCCGTTAATTACTGGCTTGTTAACCATCTGACACCACGCCAACTTCACTAATCTGTTACATTAGCATCAATATTTGAATACAATGGCAAAAAGAAAGGCATATAGGAAAGTACAGGTGTAAGAAAGCATTTTATTGAACTGCTTTCCCCTGGAAGACCCATGGAAATCCTCTAGCCCATGTACCGTATAGAGCTCATCTTTGGATTCCTGTGACCCTGCGAAGCTATCACTGACAGCAGATTTAAGGCCCTGGGAAAGATTTGGTCCTTAAAAGAGGAATCTCACATGAAAATGTGCAGCAAGCTCGCCGATGGCCAGAACGTACTTCACTGCTTGGAGCTTTTTAGCTCATATTTGCTTCCTCTTTTACTGAATGCATTTAACATAGCTTCTGCTCAGTCAGCGTCAGCGCTCATTAATACTTTTGCTCTTTGTGTCCCCACAGAGAATATCAATAAAGACATCATGGAAAGCTCGGTCAAATATGCTGCAACATAAATGTTCAGTTGCAATGCATACGTTATAAGAAGTTTCATATCTCATTGCTAAGTAGGGTTGAAAATAAAACTACAGCGCACACTTGATATATATAATGTACCCACACATCCATATACATATGTTTATATATAAAAGTGACATTACACGCCCATGCTTGTGGACCCCTGCGCACACGATGCAACATTACCTATCACATTAAGCCTGCACAAGACTTACAAAAGCTCAAAACACCAACAGAAAATAGGAAGTAGCACAGCCAATTTTGATGGCTTCCAACATGAAATTCTACCCTTTATTTTCCGGTTATGTCAGCACAGGCCACCATGGGTATGGGCAAACCCTGCTACAGCTAATGGAAATACATCCGATAGCAGCACCAGTTATTTTTTCCATCTTTTAGTTCTATAAAGCAAAATAAAATCAAGAGCAAAGCAGGCTTTATGCTAAGGGAAATGCAATATTAAACTTGAATGCATGGAATCAGTTTTGGGCACTGATCAGGAAAGACTCATTTCCTCAGTGTTTTGGGGGTCATTAGTCTGTAAGACACCGCAGTGCGATCCGGCACAATCTAAGTTTGCCAGCGATGGTTCTTTTAGACCACGGAGCTAATTAGCCCCTCTGAAATTCCTGCTTAGTCCCTGGTGGATATCTTTCTGAAAAACCTCAGAAAGTCAATATAAAAATTCCTGTTAATGCTTTATGTCTCCAGCTCACTCTTTGTTTTCCAGTGTAGGACCAGGAAGACTACCACGGCCATGGAGATTATTAACAGCTCGTTACGCTTTTAAACACATTGCTATTCTGATCTTTACTATTGCTGCCATTAATAATAAGAAAAAAAAAGTAAAGGGTTTGTCCAGCTTTGATTTTGTGTCGCTAACATCACTGCTGAAGGAAAGAGGATGTGTGAGAACCCCAGCATTTGTGCCTTCAGGCCCAGGCTATAAGCACCACTGAGCACATGAACAGTAGCAATGAAAACACCATGGATTTCAGTGGATCTTCAGAGATCGGCAGCTCTACTTACAAAACAGCTAATGGTTGTACACCAGACTCCTATTTTCTACTGTTTCCTTCACTTATCGCTTCTTCCTTTCCCCTGTTCACCACCTCTCCTGCCCTGTTTGCAGTGTCCATCCTTCATTTCTGCTGCCTCAAAGGGTTATGGAGATACCAACCCCAGCCCAGACGCACTGTCTCAGGATCAAGTCTTACACCCATGCTATAAACTCAGACTCTCACAGTGATTTTCTTCGCAGACCGACAACATGTTTTCCCTTCGGCTGAGCGGTACCATCCGGCAGCTGCAAAAAATGACAGGCTGTGAAATCTCTCGGTATTGTTCCCTCTGCGAGAGGCAAGGATCTGTTGGAGCTGAGCTCCCTTCCAAACGTGTAAACCATGCTCCCCAGGATTACTCTAGCTAACTCTGCTCTAACCAGCCACTGTTGGATTATTTCTAGGCATTAAAAAGATTTTCTTCAAACACACACATTTAGGATTTTCTAATAGCAATTTAAACCTAATCTGAGAATGTCTGGAAGTGGAAAATGACTTCTACATGCTGGGGATAGTGTTCCATTACCAGTAATTTATTGTCTTTAAGAGCATCACTGGAACATTTATTGACACAACAAAACACAGACATTTCTGGTTTATTGTAAAATCTCATTGCACTCAGCCATTTGTGACTAAGCACAGCAGTGCAATTTATATTCCCAGGCAGAGCTTCCTATTTTTCCAAGTGTGTTTAGACTCATATGAGGATTGTATAATCCAAGGGACAAAAAAAATCTCGTGTTGAAAACAAATGCAAAAACACAAGCATCCTTGGTCGAAGAAAATCCAATAAGATTTTTTAAAAAGAATTTGGCTGAAGAAATTTACTACAGCATTTCCAGTAACGTATGCAGATATGTAAGAGATTATGACAGATTTGATGAAACAACGGATTCAGTCATTCTAGATCATAAAACATGTTTCTCTGTGTTAAGAATTATAATTCAACAAGCTCATGTCAGATATAAACTTAGTTTGTGTCTATTTACTTGACTCTGGGACAGGTATTCCAGAGAAATATAATTTCTATTAAAAGGTTACACAAAAGAGCACTGCTTAAAGAGCAGGTTTTTTTTAAAAAATACTTAAATACTTATTATTATTGCTAGCACATTTTAGGATCCAGTCCTGCAAGGTCATATCTTGAAGTCAGGGATTATATGTGTGAGTAACTGTTAGGGCTGTCAAAGTATTACAGTAGGAATCTTGCTTGAATTTCATCCATTAGCAATGAGTAAGGGAATAAGTCCATGGATGGTTTTAAGCTACTTTAGATGCCCTACCACCACCAAGTTTTTGTTCCAGGTGTTTAAGGAGGTGCTGCGTGAGTCACACGTGTGGCAGAGAGGTAGAGCTCATGCACCCCACATTTCACTGGTATTTTACTGCAATACTCAGAACAAACTCAGAACCAAATTGTGCAAGGATTCACAGCTGTCCACTGTCAATATTTAGCCTTCAGATCTTTCAGAGACAGCCACATGTATTTATTTTACATGTATTAATTTCTTGGTACCTTTGACCAATCTATCCTTCAACCTGACCTCTGGAAACCAAAGGGAAACCCATTGACTTCATAGGTTTATCCGGGAGAGCCACATCTCTCCAACTCGCCGAGTTGCACCTCCCTTGGTTTTTTTCTGGTGTTCATTAGAAATCTTTTGTTGTGTTTGTGGCCCGATAGTTTTAAATAAAAGAAAACAAGCTGGTTGTTTGATGACATCCTTCGTGGAAAACTTTCAAACGTAACTTCTATACGTTAACTCAAATGGCTGTGTGAGGCTACTGGAGATTAGGTAAAGAGCGTTACACGTGTTATACTGAGGCAGCAGGTGATTATGTGGTGGTTTTGTGACTTGTCCCGAGTCGTGTGGGTTCGCAGAGAGAGAGGCAGCTGCAGAGGGCGGTTCAGTCACAGCAAGGGCAGCCGCCCTCTGAAAGTGCCCGTCACCCTTCCCCTAGCCCTCGGGGACCCCAGAAGGAAAAAGGTGGCACAAACCTCCCCTCTTCTTCTGCCATCTCACCTCTCTGATATGACCAGGATCTTTTATTTAAGGCCTTGTCCTTCTGCAAAACTATAGCAGTTTCCCCCGGACCAGGCAGTCAACATTTCTCATTGACTGCATGTATATATAACATATTATATACAGGTCTGAAGAGATTTTATTTATGCCAGCAATATAAATAAGGCCACACAAAACCTTTTCGTCTCCCAGCTAATCTAGCATCTTCGTTCCTGCGTTATGGTTGTTTGTTTTCTCGCAAGCTCTGAACGTTTCTTTGTGCTCTTATCCTGTAATTATTTCATTAGGATCCGTAAGGCTGTTGCAGCAGCACAGCACAGTCAGCCCAGGTGTTCCTAAAATTATAATCTATGGGAAGCAATCACAGTGTTCGGCAGCCTGGAGGTCATGCCTGCTCTGTCTGGTTGGCTTGTTTTTCATTATGAATTTTCCACAGGGTTTAATCTGGGATAATATATTCAGGTGTAGGCCTGGCACGCCATTCAAGGATTTTAGGGTGGATTCACTTTCCACAAGGGATGGCGTTTGCTCTTAGACACTAATGAAGTCGACCAAACTTTTGGAACTACTTCCACTAATGATGATCGTGCATTTGGGAGATTCTACTACAATATCATAATTTTTTAACATGGCAAACAAAACCTTGTTTTATTTTATTGACACTCAACTTATCCTTTAGAGAGACAAAGTTACAGCTTGGTTTAACCCTTTTACACAAGCAGAAGCCAACTGCGCTAAAACTGTGTGAAAGAACAAGGAATGACTCCACAAGAAGTCCCAGGCATCCCACCGCTTGGTGGGGCAGCCCTGAGGTGACGGCTGTGCCCTTGTGAAGTGGTGTGCCACCAGGTGCCAGCAGCGCCCACCCACCCCATGGGAACTGGAGGTCCCTTTACAACGGTGCACAGATACGGCAGGTCCAGCCAGGACCAGCAGGTCCTCAAACAGTTCACCTCGGTCACGCTGGAGGATTTCACAGCGAACAGTCTGTCGGGGAAAAATCAAGCATGAAAATCCCTGACAGGAGAACCTCAATAACCACCTGGCCAGGAGTTTTACTAAGCCAGGACCCCTGATATAGCCTTCAGGGTCTTGCAACACGTTGTGCTTTATCATGATGGCCCAGCAACTGAACTGAAATGCAACCCAGAGGCAGAAGTGCTTCTTCATATGTTTTACCCTCTTTGTTTGCACATCTTTCTTTGTGCAAAATGAAGGTTTACGGATCTATGGGAAGTATGTGAGGAGTCCTCATTGCTGGCAGTTTCAAAGGTACACAGAAAGAGGAGACCCTGCCCTGGTCGTCGGCTATTTTCTCCTATTGGAGGAAAACACTTCACATAACGCCCTTCACTAACTCTCGAGCTATGTCTTGAATGTATGGTGATACTTGGGTTGAGTTCAAGCAGGATATTCCCTATAACTGATTGAAGACCTGGTGAAAGTATTTCCCTGCCCAGCAATCCTGCTTTGTATGTTTCCACCTCTGCAGTTCTGCTGCATGAACTTCTTTGGTTTTGTGACTGTCTCTTTCTCTGAGCATTTCCTTTCTTCTACCAACGCCGCAGCTGATGGTGAATGCGTGTCCTACTTCAAACTTGCCTCACCTCACTTTGGGGCTCTCTCTTGCTCAGGACACCCCTGCATTCAACTGACCCCTTGGCCAGTTCTGCTAAACAACTCGGTGCTAACGCAGGCAACGCGTTATATGCCAGCAGAAAGAAGAGGTTGAATCCACTTTCGGATGAAGAGCTGTGTTGCGGGAAAGGGCTTACGATGTGGGTGAAAGCCACCTCATCTTTTAACCAGTCGACAAATGTTAAAGGTGAACAACTACTTAAACCAAATTGACCTTAAATCTTCCTGCGCACTCTGAGTTACTGCACAGGCTGATGCCTGGGCTAAAAAAGCAGGAAGGTATTTGCCTCTGAAGCCCAGGCACTGAAGGAAAAGCTGTTGTGTCCTTTCCCCACAACCTGCTCACCCTCTGCTATGCCTTCAGACTTCCCAGGGCATGTGGCTTGGGCACCATCACCTCAGAAACTGATGCACTCTGGCATCTTACACGTGTGAAAGCAGGCGCACACACACACGCAAACATTTACGTGCATATGTCTGTGCATGTATAAATACGAACACATACTCCATTCTTATTACTAACCATATTTCTTAATATATGGAGTTCACCGTCTGTGCCTGGAGGGGACTTTGCTTGCTTGCAAAGCCACTTAAAAGGCACCAGTTTCAAAAGACATGTAAGCAGTCAATATAAACGCAATTTACATGCAATGACTGAATTCCTCTAAGCTTCAGGGACAGAAAAGATTTTTTTGTCAGATGCCTTTTAGTTTCAGACGGATTTCTGAAGAAAATAATTAGGTTTGTAAAACTGAGGCCAGCATGTCTTCCCATTGATCATGGAGCTAACAGCGGGTTGCCCTGCGGGTTGTGTTGGCTGCAAACAGAATACCAGCTTGGAAAGAACGGATAAAACAAGATGTTATTTAGCCTAGTTATTTTCCAGCTTTTAATGTGCTTGGCAGACCCTCTTTTCTTGTCAGAGCAGTGAAACGTGTCAGAGCTAGAGCTCACCATCACTAACCTGTGGTCAGTAATACCAGGGTGGTTAGACACAGCCTGCCACAAAAAGCACTAAAAGTAGCTTCCCTGGCCGTCTTGCAGCGCGATGGCTCTCCTGACAGATCCTGAGGACAGTCTCGTTAAATCCTCAGCATCACGTGGCTCTTGCTGGTGTTCACTCTCAGGAAGGAAAAATTATTTTGGGTGCAAAAAGCCAGCAGAGAAACAATGATGTTCTGGGGTGTGGGAGCGAAGGGGACCACCCTCCCCTCCTCCCGTGTCACAGACGTGCGGTAACACAACATAGCATCAGCAGACAGGAGGAGAAATCAGGGCCACCGCTGACATCTGGACCCCTCCTTCATCAGTTTTGGGTTTCTTTAGGTTAAATCTTCAAGCAAGTCTAAAAGGTGAGGATATACACCTGAGGAAACCAGGAAACCATTGCACTGAGCAAACATTACTGGTGTTTCTTCTGCCATTACTTTAGCTACTGTACCCATATGTAGCTAAATATTTTCCCATACAGAGCAAAATATTGTTTTCATGCTATAACATGCTAGCTTAAGTATTACGGGCTACTTGTTTTCTTCAGGGGTTTAGATAGGGAGCAGGCTAAGCAGTGATTTTCTACTCAACCACTTCCCCAACTCCAGAAGAGCCAAATGCTTTTTCTAATGTGAGTAACAAAATAGATCAAAAAGTGAACTTTAGAGGAGGAGTGTTGTGCTGCAGAATAAAATTTCCTGGTTCTGAAATGCTCTTAAAATTTCAAACCCTCATTTAAAGTCTTACAATACTGTTTCCCAACCGTATCAGCTTTGGGGTTTTTTTTTCAGTGTGAATGGAACAGTGAAAACCTGTGGGGACTGTACCCCAAACTGTTGCTGCTGCCGCTGCTACTCTGGGTCAAGACTATGTGCGAACAATATTTCAGAGTAAGTGCCCAAACTTGTAAAACTTTACTTGTTAACAGGTTAAATTATTTACTGCATAGAGATAGGCTAAGCCATTATATATTGTGGTCCAGGATTTTCTCCGTGACACATCTCTATGTCTCCTGATGTCTATCACTTCCCGTAAACATCACAGCAAAGCATCACCTATTTATCTTCATCACTTCTTCTACTCCTCTTCCCCTACAGCCTTCCTACATCTCTACAGAATACCTACACCTCCTGCCACAGTTTCCCGGTGCGTGGGGAAATGGCTGCCCTGTGTTCCTACATTAAAATTGACGGCGTTTCTGCGCAAAGGGGAGCAAGTCATGTTTTACTTCTTTTTTTAGCAGAGACACGTGAGCTGTGTAATATCTCTTCTTCCCACGCACGCCCCCTCTCCACCCTGAGTCTTTCCAGCTTTAAAGATGAACCCCTCATAG
Source organism: Dromas ardeola (assembly GCA_013398915.1). Classification (NCBI taxonomy): domain Eukaryota; kingdom Metazoa; phylum Chordata; class Aves; order Charadriiformes; family Dromadidae; genus Dromas; species Dromas ardeola. The sequence goes on from VYZM01018180.1 coordinate 75,497, forward strand.
CCTCAAACCCGGTTACCGCACGCACACAGTTGTTCAGCCAAAGAAATGTTTAGCATTATGGATTAATTGATAAGTGACCCTCTTGAAAGCAAAAAATTCCCACTTTTTTTCCCCTCTCCTCTGAACATTATCTGCCACAGTGAACAATTATATATATATAAATATACACATTCACACATACACTCACTCTAGGCTATATGGCAGAAGATTAAAATACAACGCGTATCCTCGGTGCCTGGAGAAGAGGAGATGCATTATTTAGTGGAACTAACTACCACACAGTCTTACTACAGAGTAATTAGTAGCATGACTGTTGGGCGCAAAGGGAAAAAAAAAAGTCTTGAAAGAGCTACAAAGGTTGAAAAAGCTGACTAAGTATATTACTTGTTATTAGTAAAACAGAAGCTGCCAGGTATGTCTTCCAACTGAAATGGTAAGAATTATTTATAGCAGAAATTTTCCCCAATAGCAATAACTGCAAATGATTAATTCATACGGAAAGCTAAGATAATTATGAATTATTGCAAATTCAACTCCAAGCACTAAAAATAAATGTAAATCTTAAATAGAGACAGCTTTAAAAGGGATTACTTTCCCCACAAAAGTCAGCGAGAGAGTGTATTTCTCAGCCTGGGTGGTGAGAACCAGAAGCATTTTTTTCTAAATTTCAGCATTTAAGGAACCTGTTGGCAAATCGGCAAAACGTCACTTCTCCCTGGTGCTTGTAACGACATTGTGCTGCTTCCCACGGCAGCACCCAGGACCTCTGGCCACAGAGGAACTTTCAGCTGGGGTCAAAATTTTGACTGCTAAGCAGCAGTATTCTCTAACAGCATTTCCAGGCTGGTGATCATTTACCGTACCGTTGCAGGCGTGTTTACGGCTATTTTATTTGTCTGCATAGTTCACTTTCAATGTAGGCTCTGTGGCACGCAGAGGTGATTCAGGAGAGTCTACCAGTCAGTCTGCCAAAGCCTGAGAGTCACATATTTTGAAAAATAAAACACATTTTTCATCACCAGCTTTATGATGCTCTGTGCCTTTAACCTATGCCCTAATGGTTTAGGGGTGCTTCACTCAGAGGGAAGCATTTATAAGTCCTCAAAATTCTGATTTCTAAACAAATATGTGCTTTGGGAACTTATTTCAGAGTTTGTAAATATTGTAAATTAAAAATTAATAAAGTGATAATATTATGAAATCTGGGTATAATAAGCACGTGAGTACTTGAAGGGATAGCTAAAGCAAATAAAAGGTAGAGACTTAACAGAAGAGGTGGAGCTGACTAGTGTTTTTCAAAGCATGAAATTCGCTCAGCTGTTCTATTGAAAGCTCAAATAACGACGGGAAGAAAATTGCATGGCTTTTCTGCCCTCCTATTTGACCAATCTTAATTAACAATTATAGAATAGTAAAAAAGTTCAGTAGGAAAATCAAATCATCAACAGCTTCCCAAAAGTAATTGCTGCTTTGTCTGTTCTCCTATTCTGTTTCTGCTTGTTCTTTGGTAGGCACAAAATCATCAATTAAAGATAAATAAATGTCAGTGGGGGAATCGTTACTTGCCTGAATACAGTTTACACCTGCGGAGCAGCAAACCTAGCGGGTTCCTGACCTGCTCACTTCCTAGGGGTAACCACAATTTAATCATCTAGATTAGTAAAGCCATAGTACCTGCGCATGATTAGGCACCTTTACATGCAAATAAGTGTATTCAAATGCTCTCGTGCTTATCCATGTTAACAGTGCAGGCGTGAGTTTGCATATATACTTTAACACTATTTGTTGAACAGTCAATTGGCTGAAGGCAAGAGGAATGAGGGCAGCAGAAAAGAGGGGTGATTTAAAGTCCAGCAAAGCAAAGTGGCCAGGTGCTGTCGGTGTGAGTACCAGCACCGCAGCAATAGACGGGTGAAGAGGAGAAATATTCCACAATAAAGAACTGGGAGGGGAGGCGGGGGAATCGGATGTTCGCCTTGCCACGGAGGTGATACAGAGAGAGAAGCAAGTTACTTCTACAGTCATGTCCCTCATCAGAAATGGCAGGAAAAGCATCTTGTTTCTCTCCACACCTGCTTTCTGGCAGGTGACAGAAAGAGCAGCACGGCTGTCAGTTAACTCTCCTGTGAACTGCTGGGAATACAAAACACCTGGTAGAATATTGCTATGACATTTCACCGAGAGACCTGTTCCCATATTAATGCTGCTGCTGCTGCTAACCACAGCCAGTGTCCTCCTCCTACCGTGCTCCACACGAGTTCTCAACTCAACGATGTAACTTACTGTATAAACGCCCTCAGGATCTGATACTTGGAAGACGAAACATTTCTCCCCAGTCCAGTCCAGTAGATCATACTTTTTTTTCTATTTCCTCTGAGTACAGAAGCAGAAGCTCTGTTTTAGAAATTCAACTTCAAACATGAATGTGCCCAGCTCCTGAAGTTGCTAGTTAAAAAAAAAATGGGAAAGACAAACAGTTCACCAGCCATCATTCAAGAATCAATAGCTTATTAATAGCCATGGGTGGTATTTGTCATGTACCAGTATAATAGGTCCCATATAAAAATAATACACGGCGGACATGTCAAATAAAATCAAAGCTACCAACATGCAGACAAAAGAGAGATGTTTTATCAGTGTATCCTCTCTTTTCATTATTTTTAGAAAAATTTGCGCATAGCCAATAACAAACTGTCATGAAAATTTACTCCCATTCCCAAGGCCTGTTAAACTTCACCCAGAGATGGATTAGGACCTAAGAGAGCAATTTAGACCATAAACATTTATCTTCTACTGTTACACACATTAGCAAAATTACACAGTGTAAATATCTTTCGTTATTCCTGAAACCGAGTGTTTTCAGCAAAATGAGTGCTGCTACAGAAGCACCGGCATGAGTTGGAACACCACTTCAGAAGAAACCTGTACCAGTAATGAAATCACCTCGCATGGAAAATGAGCGCCACTTAACTGGTTACCGCACACAGCAGCCAATGCAGTTAAAGAAATAAACGATTTGCGTAGTGATGCTGTCAACCAGCTTCAGTCTGTCGTTTGGTTCTGGGACCATTAAACTCTTCAAGAGACTTTCCTCACACCCAGTGGGCTTTACCAAAAGCGAAGCTCAGTGAAAACAGCGAAGCAAAGAACAGTTCACAAAGTTCAGCACTGGGTGACTAAAAGCAAGCGGTGTATTATGTGATAGGAAAGGCAACATTATATAAAAAGAAACCTTTGTTAAAACATGTTTCTTGTTCAGTTCAATGCACAGTTAATCCCTTTTCTAACACAGACTGAGAAGAAAAACTCGTACTGATGACGAACAAATGCCACAGGCTGGGTGCAACACTCAGACTTCTGTGCAGGCAAGAAAAATGAGCAAATTAAACGCCAAACGGTGCAAATTCCTCATTCGAGGAAAAAGAATCCATCAGCGGCACCACTTCGCTCTGGCTGGCCGATAGGGCACACTGCCCGCCTGTTTAAGCGTATGAGCAGTGACTTTCCCCCCCTGCCCTGTGTCTGTTTGGGCTCATCTCGGTGGTCACACGGCGGTGTCGCCGCGGTAGCCCCGCCCGCAGCCCGGCTCGCCCGCC
>VYZM01018180.1:79236-101671 GCA_013398915.1 Dromas ardeola
GGCTGGACGGGGACCTGCGCCGGGAGCCGGGTGCGCTCCGCGGGGGGATGCGCGGAGCGGGGCGGCGGGGTTTGGGGGGGTGAGGGGACACCGCCCGGGCTCCCCCGCCTTGTCCCCGGTCGCCCCTAATGGCCTTTGTGTCTCTCCGCAGCGGGAGCCGGGGAGAATGGCTTGGGGCGAGTTCAGCCTCCTCCGCTGGCTCCGGGAGAGCCGGCAGTCCAGGAAACTCATCCTCCTCATCGTCTTCATCGCCCTGCTCCTGGACAACATGCTGCTGACGGTCGTCGGTAGGTACAACGGCTGTTGGTGCGGTTTTGTTGTTTGGTCTTTTTTCTTTTCCCCTCCCGATTTATGCCAGAAATAATCTCCGGTGACAGATGTACTCCCTGAATGCATGATTAATGCGCTCAAACCAAACATTTCCAAGCACTGATTTTTATTTTTTTTTAAGCACAAATGATATTCTAGGTATCGCAAACACGCTGCCGTACACATCAAAGTCTTGCTCTATTTCTTTGTTAATTGCAGGATAAGGAATTGTATCAAAGGGTCTTCATAATTCTTTTTTTTTTTTTCCACTAAACGCCGCTAATACTTCACAGAAAGACAGATAACAGTATTTTTAGCTCATCATCGTTTTTTTCTCCTGTGGTCATGCAACTGAAACAACAGGCTAGATAACATTGGAGATGCCTGTTTCCTTGCGATAGTTTCTCTTTCCCTCACAGTCATCTTAAAATGAGAGGTTAATAAGAAAACTATCTCGCTGGGTTTTAAGAAAAGCACTTCTGTGAGTTGGTTTAATGAAATAATAAGTTTTGATTAAAGGCGAAGATGCAACTTTTACTGGCTTCAGTGGCATAGTGTCAAGATTTAGGAATCTACTCAAATCAAACACTTGAAACATTTTTCACAGGTAGTTTTAGAAGTCAAATTCAAATGTTTATATGAATTTCAAGGGTTCAGAGAAACTAGTGGTTCATGGATGCACACACAGGCACATGCATGAATGCACATGCTTGTCTTGGAGGTGAATTGAGCTGTGCAGGGCCGGCTCCCGGATGATGCTGCAGCATCAGTTTCTGAATCAGAATCCTAAATTTCTTGGGGGACTTCAGCTTAAAAGCTGATGCCACAATGTAGACCTTTAGCTAAAAACATATATATTTTTAGCAAGTCGATTTTGGATTTTTTTTTTACATGAGTATGCTTTCTTATAAAGTTATTGACATTTAATTACTTGTTCAGTAACATGTATGCTAGAAGCCCTAGAAATTATTATAGTTTGTAGACTTACTGTAAGGGTGGGCTTTTTCAGGAAGAGATGCAAAACAAAGGGGGGTGATTCTGTCACTAGTGTTAAATGGAATGAACCTGACATCTGTTTTTACAAATTATGAAATGCTAATTTCTGAGATACGTATTAAGGTAATTAAATTGCAGCTAAGATCCTAAAGCATATAAAGAAGGTCTCTTCTGGATGAAATTTTCAATGTAATTTTTAAAAAATAACAAGATACGCAAGCATCAACACATTAGTTCTGATTACTTAATGCAGGAGTGTTACGTTTTCTTCCTTATTATGGCTGCTACTTATCAATATTTTTGTGGTTTATTTTAGAAATGTGTTTTACTACATTTTTTATATTTTGGTTTTACAATAGTTTCAATGCTTTTCTCATCTTTCATGTTTTCACAAACTGATAAATGGACTTGTGCAGTCATGTGCAGCACAGAGACTCTTCAGACATGGGGTTTGATACTTATATTTTGCTTTCTGAATGATGTCTGTGTAGAAAATCTTATATTTATGAAAACTGACAAAAAATAAAGACGAATGTAAAAGAACTTTTTTTTTGGTTTAAATTTCACTTCTGAGTTATGGGTGTGTTTTTTCCCATGAGTAAAGTTCTATTTTAGTTCTGTGTTTCTGCCGTTCAAAATCCTTACTAATGTGCTCTGTAGGAAAGCCTTGTATTTCCTAATCAATGGCAAAGCAAACAAGAAAATTTGGTGATTCCATTTACAAATAACCTGATAGTAAGAAGCCAATATTATTCTATTTGTTTTTCCAGTGCCAATAATTCCCAGTTACCTTTACAGCATCAAACATGAGAAAAATGCCACACAAATCCAGACTACTACGCCCAACGTAGTCTCGACAACGATGGACAATTTTCAGAGCATCTTCTCCTACTACGACAACTCAACGATGGTTACGGGAAATGAATCTGATAAGACACGACCCAGAGAGCTGCATCACACTCAGACAGAACAAATGGTAGTAAATGTGACTCCTTCCCCATCTGATTGCCCCAAGGAAGATAAGGACCTGCTGAATGAAAATGTTCAAGTCGGTCTCTTGTTTGCTTCAAAAGCAACAGTGCAGCTAATCACTAACCCCTTCATAGGGCCGCTGACAAACAGGTACGTTATTTCTGCTGCGTTACTCAGGTAGGAGTTTATATTGATGTTTCAGTCCAGACTAGTAGTTCAAGCTAAGTATTTTTAATTCTATTGTGGCCCTGACTTACTGGCCTTCTCACTTTATCCGGAGGAATATTTAAGTGAAATACGCTTGATGAATACGTCTTCTAAATGCCTTCACCCTTCGCAAAATAAAGTGGTAAGCTGCACACGAGCCATTTGATACGTTCAGTATCGGACACTTTTCCTTCAGCTCCTGAGATCTCTAGTTCTTACAGAAACTTTTTCTGAAATGGTGTTGAAATTTCTTCAGTCCAGCTGTATGGAGCCAAAAGATGCTACAGCTCAGTATTTAAGCAGCACTGTGAACTGATGATATATCTGTTACGCCTACATCAGGCAAACATGATATTGAAGCCGTAGGCAGGGTTCAGATCCCTCCCTTGCTCTCATAGAGACTCGCAGCTCTCGGTGCCATTTGGTATTCAATGATTCAGAGTCATTTGAGGTAAGAATTGGTGGGAAATTCGCGTGGACTTCAGTGAAAAATGAGCAAGTGCAAAACTTTGCTGATGCCATGTTCATCACCGAGCTCAGTGGATCACAGATTTCCATCAGTACATGATCTAGCCCAGACTTCAAATTGTTCTCTCTAAATTCTCGCATAAATGTGATATCTTCAACAAAATATGTTTAAATGGTACATTATAGAAAATCAATTTGAGCCAGGATCAAGGGTATAAGCACCAATATCAATGACTTATAACCCCTCCCCCCAAAATCTGAGTACTAATGATGTTTACATGGAGACTAAAAAGTATTTATAATATCATTTAAATTTCTGATGTCAAGAATTAATTTAATTTTATTGATAGCATTTTGTCTAACTGTTCCCCACAGAAGCAGCTTCAGTCCTCCCAAACCAAATACGAGATCAATCTCTGCAGGAAATATACTCCAAATTGTATTTAGTCGGGTCACTAATTTTCATATTCCTTATTTAAGCTTATTTTACACATAATACATTTTTACTTTCAGAAAATAATATGCTGCAGAAATTTGTCCTTGCGAAATATTTTTGTTTAGGCAGTCAATGCTTATCATATGTGGCAATAACCAAAGCAACCAACACCTTTTAATACTACATTTTTCAGGTTTTGAAGCCTTTCTTAGGTTTTACAGCTTTTATATATATGATCTGATTGTTTAATTTCAATCTGATAGAACTGAGGGCTCAGTGGCGGTTTGACGCACAGTGTTATGAATTCAACCTGTATTCAATCTGTGGAATTGATCTAAACACAAAAGCTTTAAATGAGACAGACAGTTTCATTCCTCTCTCATTTCACCTTATCTCCTGCATGCCACCTACACAGATATAAGTATGCCATTGCAAAATTACTTTTCCACAAATATTGCTGCAAGTTGAGGAGATAAACAGATTTTTGTTATTACCTAGAATTTCTGTTTTGTTCTGTGAGGGTATGATAGCTCACCCACAGGCAAAGCAAGAGAACATCAAATAGTATTTTCATAATAGATCTTTAAGTATTCTTCTAGATTTTCCTGGTTGTCTAAATAATTGCCCTATTGATATTTACTTTTCTCTGTTAGTATCATTATTTCCACAACCTGCCAAACCAGGAGAAAGGCAATAATACGCTCTACGTTGTCACTGGCTTTTTCAATAGCGCGGTTACGTCATACCGTAGATACGATCTCTGCTCTTTCTCCGGTGGACGTCCGCCTAAGTAAGAGGGTGGTGTCCCTGCCGGTGCCTCTCCGTGTGCCTGCGCATCTGGGGACCGGAGCCTGGTGGTGCCTGTGCCAAGGCAGGGGCTCACACCTCTCCCCTGGAGCCGGCTGCTGGGATAGAGGTGGCACATCCTCAGGTTTGGGGGTGGGGCTGGAGATGTTCTTGTAGCATCTCCCTTCACTACTGGGAGCAGGGTTGGCAACACACCAGTGTGAACATCAGTGCTGTGAGCTGAGATTTCCTCCTGGAAACATCCCGCAGGGTTTTTTGCACGGGGCTGAGTGTGTGACCGCAATCACAGCGGCAGGATTGCGAGCTCAGATGCCCAAAAAGTGGGTAAAGGAAGAGCAAGGAGCGCATCACCCCAGCGTCCTGTGCGACAGAGTCTTAGTGCCTTAGTGGCAAAGTGGCCCTAAATTAGATTTAAGGATTACTGGTTTTCCTTCATGCGTTATTTGTATCTTGGTACCAGGATCTGCCTTTTTTCTGAGAAACGCTTGGTGGGATCAGTTAACACATTTATCAATTCACTGTAGAAGTCATCGGCAACAAAAACCCCTGAAGCTGACATTTCCTAATAACAATGTGTATATGATCAGTTAAAAAGCAGTGCGAAAATTCAGATTACTACAAATGAAACAGAAAATATCTGAGTTCTCATTATAAAGACTCTTCCTTGCCACTGATAAGCTGTTTAGTGATAATTGTTACTGCCGTTACTACTTTTGCAAAATTTCAGCAAAATATCACAGCCTAAGGAGGCTTGGTTGCTTAGTTCAAGATTAGTGTGCACAGTTTGTTAAGATGCTCAGTAAGTTTCTTTTTCAAATAGTTAGCAGACCGTGTTCATGGTTTTTATTTTCCAATCAAATATAGTTGTTTGGGAGTGGCTTAGATTTTTAATCGAGTACGGAGTTACTGGCTTTCAGTGGGCTCTGGCTTTGAGTGCTTGAGTTTGTACAGGATGCAAAAGGGTCTTCTATTCATATGAGTCTGTGACAATTATTACTTTATTTTAGGTTTTCTGGAAGTTTTGTGGGCTGTTTTTCCCTTTTTTTTTTTAATAATTCTTGGAGGTGTAGCTTTTTAAAATAAATTTCAAAATTGGTTTCATTCAAGAAGTAAGTTCTGCTAAAAATATTTCGTATTTAAAGCCCAGCTCTCTCTGTGGAATACCAGACAAAACACACACCTGGCTTAGTGAAATAGTTTGCAATTCATGAAACAACACAATCTACCTTTGGTCTAAAAAAGTCCTGTCAAAGGAAACACCAGGTTATGGCTTTGCCATGGGATGTGACCACACGCTTCCCACCGTGGGATGGTTTCAGGGCAGAGCTGATAAGATTTCGTGGCTCAGACACACATTGTGTTTTTGCTGTTAGTGAAATTGGTAAGAAATGACACAAATATCACAGCACTTCATACAGGGAGCTTTGTGAGGAGGGTGCACTGGCAAGGTGAGACTGAAGGCTCTGCCTAATCCTTTCCAGTGAGGAGAGTGGGCAAAAGGCTGTTGTGCCCTCTATAATTAGCTGATTTGCTCCATTATTTTTTTCAAATTCATACCAAGATCTGTGAATGAGGCTGTGAGCCATCTGTGCTGGCCCCACCATCCACTGGACTCAATGAATGTCTCCCCTGCCATGTGTCTCCCTCCCTTTAGTTAACAGTCTGAAAAAATAATGTGTTTTTAACTTTGTGCTTATACATATTGGTCTCAAAAATCCTTAAAAAAAGAACAGATATTTTCATCATCATTTTTACACCAGTCTGACTACAGCTTTGAACATCTTTGCATGCAAGAGGGAGTGTGTAGGACCATGACCAAGATACACACAAAGAAGGAGGCAGAGAGATAAATAGCATTTCTAACCACTTAGCTCAGTTCCTGTGTAAGCTTTCCTTTGAGTTTTTGGCAGGTGATAGAAATGACCAATTCTGCAGGTTGGACAAAGCCCCTCTGCCTACCCTGTGCTACAGCATGGAGGTGAGGTGGAGAGTACATGGACCACATTCCCCATCCCTGCTGACCCTGCACGTTCTTCCTTACCTTCGCACACATTCAGCAGTTCATAATCTCAAGGAAAATACTCTTCTTGCCATACATCCTGCCCAGTCTTCACTGGCAGTGAAGAAGACAGCCAGACTGCCCACCAGGACAGACGTAACAAGGGGTGCTCGCAGTGGAACTGCTGTAGCTGTGTGGCACCAGGGTTGAAATCAGTGGATTCGGAGCACTGTAATGAATGGATAATTAGGCTCTAATCATCCACAGCTGCTAACCTGGTCAGTGTAACCTTTGTTTCACTGCTGCACAGGACCCATCAATTGGTTGTCTTATTGTAAGGTAACCTTATTAATGGGTATAATCCACTTCCAAACAGTCCTGCAACCTGGGGTCAACATGGCACTGGAACAGAGTAATTTAGGCATTCTCCATCAGCGGCAGCTTTTCCTCTCCCTCCTTCAACTAATGACTCTGGCTTTTTCAGATGTCATAAGTACTTGTGGGAAGCAGTTTTAGCCTCAGTGAAACATGCTGGACCCTGCTTCAGATTCTCTTGGAGGGTTTTGAAAGGAATGCCCGAGAAAATGACATGCTTGAGCGTGGTGATGAGGAAAAAGAAGACACAAGACAGGCTGTAGTATTCTTTTGTGTTGCGCACATGCAGAGGAACAAAATGTAGAGATAACTGTGATGGAGCATGTCATGTCATGGACAAGAAGTAGAAACGGCATATTCACAGGTTTCACGTGGCAAGAACATGAATGGCCCAGGACCAAGGGACAGAATCACTGAATACTTATCTGTTACAGGTAGGGCCTCCCCTTTTTATGATTGTTTATCTCACATAGTGTAGTTTTTCAGCAAAAACTCCCAGTCTGCGCTCTCTAATATCTGTTGGACACATCAGGGAATGCAGCTGCAGATTAGACATTTGTGGGGGCACAACTGCCAACTAATTAGTGCTGCTATTTCAGGAGGAGGCAGGGTCTGCTAAGAGGCAGGGTTTGCTAAGATTATGCAGGAAAAGACAATCTGCACGTCTGACCAAATGTCAGCTGGATGTGGGTAAGATTGTCCCCTGAGCAAGTGCAACCACGACTTCCAGAGGTTCAGCAGTCTCATGCAGGGGCAGCACACCAGAATCGTGCATCTCCAAATTGTGGGTGAAGCTCCAGGCGATTTTTAGCTTTTCAGAGGATTATGACGACTTGTTAAATTCCGCACAGATGCATGTCGTGTGCTGACCTGTATACCTTTGCATCGTCTTGTATGATGGATCACTGGCAATGGAGACTTTGCACAGCGCTAGCTGTGCCCACACAGGGTCTGGTTCTGACATGATTAATTTCTGTCTGGAGGAAAAGGTATGTGTTAGACCTCGGTATGTGTGATAAAGCATCATGGTCTGCTGGGTAGCGGGAGTAAGACTGAGTTCTGCTCCAGTTCTGCCCCCGTCACCCTCTGCTACGTAGAGCTTCACACCTTGCTGTGACCGTGTTTGTCCAAGGTAAAGGAGGAATAATATCTGCGGCTGCAAAAATTAAGAACAATGCTAGGACATTATTTCATTGACCGCTGAAAGTGACTTCCAAATTACTGGTTTTCTTACAGCTTTCAACCACCAGAAACTGTCCAAGTGTAGGAAGCCTCGTGGAAGTATTTAAATCTGCTTTAGCTTGATAGAGTATCATTTAGAACTAGCATGATAGCCCTTCTCTTTTTATCTCATTAATGTTTATGGAAGATTTCACAGCTCATGTGATGGAAACGTGAATCTGGGAGCCAATCTCGATGGCATTGGTCTTCATGGAAATAACTGAATTTTAATTCAGTGTACTTGTAGGAGAAGCAAATTGCTGTCTCATGGCCCCTGTGTCAAGTCTAAGAATTGCTTGACTTCTGTACTGAAATCAGACTTCTCTGCCACATTGTCCACCCCAGATACCTCTGGGATGGCCCTGACAGACACAACCCTACTTTACTTTGCAACGGAATAAGGCATAAGGATATTAAACTTTTGCTTTCATACCACAGCAAAAGATGATATCGCTCACCAACAGCAGTAGCCATACCTGCAGAGATTTTTTTCATCTGAACTTCTGTCACTGCTTTCTTTAATTGAAAAATCCAAAGTCAAAGCAATTATGGTCAAACTCTGTGGCCTGTTCTACTTGAGCCCACTGGGAAGGGAAGTGCCCCCTTCAGCGCTGAGGCAGGAAAGAATTTGGTAACAGGTGATTTTTTATGTCCTCATGTACATAGAAACATTGGTGGAGATTAGCATCCCATTGTATAATACACACTGTACACACAGTAAGAGAAGAGACAGGCTTAGAAAAACCATGCACTTTAAAAAGAGAAGATAAAAAAAAGGTAGTATTATTCGTGTACAGGCCACGTATCAAGGTGCTGAGAGACTAAAATGATTATCATAAGACCACAGAGGAAGACGGTGATAGTGCTAGAGCAACTAGTCTCTGATGGGTCTTTGTAACACCCACTTACAAACTTCAACTTGAAGAATCTGCACACCATGCTTTTGTCATATTTTTAATGTAGCGATAATATTTAAGGCAATAACAATAAGAAAATTGTTCATTAGAGATTTCTGTGGCAGGTAGAAACGTGCATGCTAGATTTCTTTCATTCACAAAACTCAAACAAGCGTTACAATGAGACATTTAATGAACATCGAGCCCTGCACTTCAGAGAGTTTTCCATTACCCATGGTCCTTACTTGCATAAAAATTATATTAATGAAAAAACAAAGCTCAGAATAATTAGGCTGGTTTACCTATGTCGGGACTGCTATTATTAAAAATAAAAAGGAATTATAGACTCTTCCATTATTTGATTGACCTACTTAAGCCAATGCTGCCAATGGAAACGCTCAATACTGTCAGATCATTGGAAGTTGAAGTCAATCAGTACTCCTTTGAAAAGCATTCTCCATCGTTGAAGAATTTGGCCGTTAAATAATGTCTTTGCAAATACATTTGAGATGCACAATCCTACAAAAAAAGAAGCCATGAATAAAGTGTGCTGAATAGAATGTACAGGTTGTCTTAAGGGCTACCTGGGTAATGTTTTTGATTCTAGGGTAGAATTTTAATGGTGTGAGAAATAGTATATTGTGAATTTTTTGTTGAAATTTCAGTTTTAGCTGATCAAAAAATGCATTTGCTTTCTAGACAGAAAATTCTTTATTTCCTGGAAACTTGAAAGTACTTATAGCAACCAGGCATTTCTACAGGCTGTTTAGAGTCCTAATGAAGAAGCAGGCTGATGAAGAAAGCTTTGATCAGCTCCACTTTTACTCCTAAAACCATGGAAAGCAAAAATATTGTTCTCAGGCTCTTTGGGACTCTTCCAGTGCTCCTGGCTGAGGCAGTACTCCCAGCAAAGCGGATGACAAATTTTTCCAGTAAAAAAGCTATTGGTTTTAGCGTGTCTCATTATAGTCATTGTCTCATGAGGGTGGAAACAGATGAGCACTGAAACACAACTGGGGTATTTCAAAGCTCAGCATGCTCAGACAAATCTTCCTTTCTCATATCCTTGGCAAGTCCGTGGAGGCCCAGAGGGGCTTTATTGGGAACAATTATGGTGGAACGAGAACAGGGCAATCAGATTCTAATGAGAGAAGGATTTCTTCCAGGGATTTCGGATTCAAAGTCTGCTGCGCCAAATGAAAAGGCATTTGTAACATGGACAAGTTTGATCATGTGGTCCACAATGTATGGTTCAAAGCCTACTAAGGAACTACAGGTTGGGGTTTTGCAGTGTGTGAGTAAGTCTAACTCAAAGTGTCAGTGAGACGATCCCAGAAATGTCAATGTTCATTTTGTTTTCCAGAATAGGCTACCAGATTCCACTGTTCGCTGGCTTCTGCATCATGTTTGTGTCAACAATCAGTAAGTGTCCACATCTTATTTGGTCTGGCCCAGATGCAACTTTTAAATAAATGATTTGTAATAATTATCACTAGGAATTATTCTTGTTGATGTAGAGGGACTGATGTCCAAGGAAAATTTAAGGCTGGCTGCATCATGTGGATGGTCGCGCTGATGGGATTTGACAAGTACACTCTTATTCGCCACCTTCCATCCCATCTCGGCAGGTCTCTTTCTTAGCCGAATCTTTCTCTCAGGTTCTTGTAATATGAAGTCGTGCTCAGTTTTAAACTGATAGCCATGGGAGGGCTATCAACCATGAGAGGGCTATTCTGCAGGGTCCTTAACAACTAGCTGTCGTAGGGGCTTATCAGAAAGACTGTGAGGCTTCAGGGGCTCACGAGTAGAATATGAGTCAACAGTATCATAGTGTTGCTATGGGATCGCTGTGGGATGTGCAAACAGGAGCATAGCCTGCAAGTCAGCTGAGATAATTTGTCCGCTCTAATGGCATTGATAAGGCTTCAGCTGCTGTTTTATGTTCAGTTTTGGCATGGCACTTAAAACTGTGGCCCAGATGGAAAGAGTACAGAGGAGAACATCAAGGACCATTAGAAGCCTGTGAGGAACGATGAAAGAACCGTGTCTGCTTCAGAAGGCAGATGTAAGGCTTATCAGAGTCTATGACAAAAAGGAAGGGAACAGTTTTCCATGGCCACTGTACATAAGAGAAGCAATAACGAGCTTAAAACCGTATCATCAAGGGGACTGAAGTGCTGGAGATTACCTGGTCTTAGGGTCACTGACAACTCTGCATTTTAGGAACATGTTAGACAAATTTTGGTTGGGATGAAGATAAGAATAGTAAGCCTAATTAATGGCAGAGGGGTGCATTGTTGATTTGCTGGCATACTTTCTTCCTTGATTTTTCTCTGTCCGCATGGGTGGGGATTTTTGTAAGACCTGGTGACAAGCCCGAGAGGCACAATGCCGCGGGGCAGGTGGGAGAAGTGCGTGTGGATCTTGGGTTTAGTTGGTAACAGTAACAGCTTCCCCCAGCTATAAGCTGCCTGACAAAATTCCTTAGGTGGGCAACAGATAGGAGCTTTAAAAAAATTTTTAAAAACTCGCTGTAGATTTAACGCTACTGACCATGTCAGAGGCTCTACAAGCGGAGATGGGTTTGGGTTTCTGGGACACTCCTACTTTCCAGTGTTGTGGATAGGGAATTTAGCCGGACTGATGCGTGCAGCATCCAGGGGCTCTGTTCCCAAAAGGCAGAGTGGAGCCAGGCGTGAAATCTGTTGGAGAGAGAGAGAGAGGTACCTCCTTAGGAGCAATTTCTCCGGTGGTTTGCTCTTGGGAGGATCAGGAACTTGCTACGGCCCTTGAATGGGCGGAGCTGCCTTCCCTGCACCTCCAGCCATTGCAGAGCTGGCAACAGCAGGGTAAAACCTCTCTCCACCCATTTATTTATTGGAGAAAACATTGGAGCACGCATGCAGGTGCGCGTATGTTAAATCCTGCTCTCCCTGAATGCCTGGAGCTTCAGACTGGGCTGCCTTAAATGAAGCAGCGTGGGGAGGCAAGGCTGGGAAGAAAGGTCTTTAACTCCTTCTGTGTGCAGCTGAATCAGAGCAGGATGTAATCAAATCCTAAGTAATTAGTTAAAACTGCTTGTGCGCTTGCATTCTGTGTTACCAGGAGGCTTAGACACCTCAGAGCAATTCAACACTGACACACCTAAATGCAATAAAAGAAAATAATGCAGTTAGCATTGAAAGTGGCACTGTAAACACTTGACTGAATTGTATGAAGTTTTTGTGATAGTTTCAAGAGTTCTAACTTTTTAACCTAGTTAGAGTTAACCTAATTTTAAAAATTTCCCTCTGTTTTTTTTCTGTAGTGTTTGCCTTCTCTGGAAGCTACACATTACTCTTTATTGCCAGGTCCCTTCAAGGAGTGGGGTCCTCTTGTTCTTCGGTGGCAGGTAAGAGAAGAGATGATAAAGTACAGATCACTGATTCTGTCGTTTTTAGTCATTTTCTAAGTTGTGTTTTGTCTGCAGTTTCAATAATTAATCCAAAAATATTCAATTAAATCAATTTCACATTTTTTATGTCCCTTTCATATAAAATAGCTCAAAAGCAAACGTCTTTTCAGACTTTCTTGATATTTGGGTTGCAGTAAAGTAGAGCACTAAATGAACTGGTATCTCCCTGGGATTTCTGCTTCTGCGTCTTCAACATTTTCAATTCATTTTCAGACATTTTAAAGGTCATCAAGAACTTGCGTTGGTACTTATTGTAGAAGGGACAGCAGCTCTGTCTGTTACTGAAATTTCTGTGGCAAAATGTTTTTTTCACGGACTTATCGTGCTGTCTGCCAGTTTGGACTCAGTTTACCTGTACCAAATTTCCAATACAAGGTTGTAATTTTTAAATGAGTAGGTGAAATGGAGTATGGGTTTTCAGCCCAAATTATTCAACCATGACTGAGACCAGAGAAAATATGTTTTGTTCATGTTAGGACATTTTGCAGGCTTTTATTGGAAAAGCTTCCTGTGGTGGCAGCAGAAATATAAATTTGGCTTGGGAAGGGAGGTGAATACAGTGTTTTGTAAAGAATGTGTCTTTTGGCTTCCTCAGGAAAGTTCCCCCTTCCAAGTTGGACTGGTCTATAAGCAGGGTTCACATGCACTCCATAGAAACTTAACAAGAATTTGGCAGCCAAATTCCTCCTAGGTTCCTTTTGCAGGGATTGTGCTGCAGCCCCCATCTGGGCAGTGCTGTCTGGGGCACCTGGGGAGATGCAAAGCCCCAGACGGAGCTTTCAAACTGGGAGCAAGAAGCTCCTTATGCTTAAGATGGGTTGGAAGCTGCTCAACAAGCACCAGTGAAGCAGAGAGATTTAAGCCTGGGTGAGCAGTGGGAAGCGTGGGGATGTGGCTAAGGGAGCAGGCAGGGGCTGGGATGAGGAGCCAGGGATGGGGAACGCAAAGACAAGCAGGAGGGGTAGAGACAAAAAAATCCATCTCTTTTCTTAGTACCAGTTAAGGTTACAAGTCAAGCTTTCCAAAGGGAAGACATGCCAGAATCAGAATTATTGTTCAGCTTTAACTCGGTCCCTGTGGAAATGTGCACCTCGAGATACAGCGCTTAGATGAGTATGTGACTTTTTTTCACAGACAACTTACAAAATAGAGCAGAAAAGGCCAAGAGTCCATCTAGTCCACCCCCTTCCTGAAGGCAGGATATATATCATTCTATACATATATCATATATTCTATATGTATCATTGTATATATCATTCCTCATGCATACTTGATAGGCTTGTTTTCAGAAGCCTCCAGAAATGCCCTCAGCATCTAGCTTTGTGCTTATGTACCTTTACTGTCAGGAAGATTTTTCTGATGTGTCATCTAAAGCCTCCTTACTGTCATGTAAACCCATTTCTACTTCCTATACTTGAGAGAACATGAAGAACAGTTTCTTTTCTTTACCTTTGTGGCTCTTTTTCATATTGCAAGACTAGTATCGCATTGAATCATAGAATGATTTAGGATGGAAGGGACCTTAAAAGTCACCTAGTTCCAACCCCCCTGCCCTGGGCAGGGACACCTCCCACCAGACCAGGCTGCTTAAAGCCCCGTCCAGCCTGGCCTTGGACACCTCCAGGGATGGGGCAGCCACAGCTTCTCTGGGCAACTTGGACCAGTGTCTCACCACCCTCGCAGTAAAGAATTTCTTCCTAATATCTAATCTAAATCTCCCCTCTTTCAGTTTAAAACTGTTCCCCCTCATCCTATTGCTCCACTCCCTGATAAGGAGTCCCTCCCCATCTGTCCTGTAGCCCCTTTAGGTACTGGAAGGGGCTATAAGATGTCGCCGGAGCCTTCTCTTCTCCAGGCTGAACAACCCCAACTCTCTCAGCCTGTCTTAATAGGAGAGGTGCTCCAGCTCACATCAGTTTTCTCCTCACTGGTTTTAAATTGAAAGTCCTGGCAGTGGTCCCTCACAGATATTTTTATAAGTCTTTACTCGCCGTCATTACCCTTCTCTGGACAGTCTCCAGTCACCCCCACCTTTCTTCTTGTGCTGCACCAGAACCAGACCCAGCATTCAGAAGAAGCTCTGACTCCTTACAAGGGCCAAGAGCAGCGAGAGTTACTTCCCGTGTCTCACAGGCAAAGGAAGTTTTCTGTAGTATGGTGCAAACCAGTCATTTACCCGCCCCGCGTTTGTGCATGTAATCATTCCTATCTATGTGTAAAACTTTGTGTTATCTTCTTTGCATTGCCTCCTGTTTTTTCCCCCGAATATTTCTCCAAGTCTCTCAAACTCATTGTGAATTCTGATATTGTTCGCTGACTTGATCTTCAGCTGCTCATGCGAACACTTTGATGTCATCCTCAGTTTTCTAAGCATCTTCATCTGCAGAGGACCTCTGCCCTTTTGGTACACATGATGGATTGTATTCGCTTAATGATCAATCATGCAATATTTTGTTTTCTTTTTCTGGCTCATTGTATAGCTGTGGACCTTATTTACTGAGTCCTGCTTAAACCTTGATTTGAAAACAGGATTATTAATTTCTATGAGGACTCTTCTGCAGCATTTACCTCTACCTCTAGTGCCTGAATGCTTCACAGAAAACACAAATAAATTGGGCTTCATGTTTCCTTTTGTGAAATGAAGGCTCATCATCAAATGCAGAAGTGAGGCATGTGAAGATACAGGTCAAAAGAATCCTTTAGTTTTGGATGCTGAACTTGAAATGCTCATTTTCAAAGTAATCAGCTCGGCATAATGCCTCATGCCCACAGCGCAGCTAGCACTGACCACAGCAACAGCTGGGAGTGGTCACCAGACCTTCGTGTCAAGTGCCCGGAGTACGAATAACCGATAGCGAATACTTGTCAAAAGCTTTGTTTCACCTAGTTGAAAAGCATCATCTAAAAGCCTTGTGAAAAAGACAGGGACAAAGAATCTAGCAAATGAGGGCATCATTAAATTACCTGAGTAATACTGCATAACAGAACATGGTCTTAGACACCATTTACATTTGCCAAACCTCCTTTTTTCTTCAAGGTGAATTCCATGTGGAGGGGATATATATATATATATATATGTATTTGTATTTATATAGAGGGAGATACC
This sequence comes from Dromas ardeola, assembly GCA_013398915.1. NCBI lineage: Eukaryota > Metazoa > Chordata > Aves > Charadriiformes > Dromadidae > Dromas > Dromas ardeola. The sequence continues at coordinate 94,483 of VYZM01018180.1, forward strand.
AGCTGTCAGGTCTGTATAATGGCAAATGATGACCATAAACTGTAGTACACAGCTGCCTAACTTTGTGTTGTGCTCTTTTTTTAAAATTTTTTTTTATTTTAGGGATGGGTATGCTCGCCAGTGTATATACAGATGATGAAGAGAGAGGCAACGCAATGGGGATTGCACTAGGAGGCCTGGCTATGGGAGTATTAGGTCAGTGAGATGGAGGCTCTGCTGGCAAGAGAAACCACCCCCCGGCCTTCCCCAAAGCACGTACTTGTGCTCTGTGAGAGCAGCAGAGGAATTTCATCGAGTGCAATGTTATCGTTCCATCTCCAGATTAGATTCATGGTGCATGTTAAGAATAGTTTTTCCCACAGAAGCACATGTCTTACGCAGATACATACGGCAGGCAATAATCTCTGAGATGTTTGGGGTTTGTTTACATGGAAGGTTGCCCAGAGAGGTGTTGGCGGCCCCATCCCTGGAGACATTCAAGGCCAGGCTGGATGAGGCTCTGAGCAACCTGATCTAGTTGAAGGTGTCCCTGCTTACTGCAGGGGGGTTGGACTAGATGGCCTTTAAAGGTCCCTTCCAACCCAACACATTCTGTGATTCTATGATAAGAGTATTTTGGGGAGTGAAGAATACGGTTATTGTCATGATCAGTGTGTTGAGTTTTGGGTTGTTTTTTTTTTTTTTTTAAATTGAGCATTTTGGTCACTGAGTGCCAACAGCAGGATGCCCAAATGCTTGCAGAGGATGTTTGTTCAGAGATGTGGCTTCACAACTGTGTCCTTTCTTTCTCCCTGGCAGTGGGCCCACCTTTTGGGAGCGTCATGTATGAGTTTGTGGGGAAGAGTTCTCCTTTCCTGGTGCTGGCAGCACTAGCTCTGTTAGATGGAGGTCAGTAAATACGAAGAGTCAATATCGCCGTGTAGCACATCCCTTTCGTATTCTTACCATCTAAGCCCCTACCTGAAGAAATGTTACAGTATTGATTTCTTTTCACAGCTGTTCAATTATTTGTTCTGCAGCCGTCCAGAGCACAAGCAGAAGTAAGTATTAAGGTAAAACACTTTGGGCAATGGATGATGCTTTGCCTTTCCTAATTCCAAGCTTTTGTTTCATAGAGTCAGAAGGGGACACCGTTGCTGACACTTTTGAAGGACCCGTATATCATTATTGCAGCAGGTAACAGATCCTTTTTTTGTTTGTTTGTTTGGTTGGTTGGTTGGTTTGTTTGTTTTTTAATTTAAACTCTCTGCTGGTGTTATACCTGGCATCCTGGAATGCCTCAGGCTGAGCTGGTTTAACAATAGTGTCATTTGCTGTTTTCATTAACGTAAAACTCAAAGAAAAAAAATAATCTGTTGGTCATACAGGATGAACATGCCAGTAGAAACAGAACAGACAGAAAGTTTGAAATGTAGGTGTCTTTCCAGCTGAGAGGACACTAATGACTTGTGGATGCTTGCTAAGGCAACGAGATGTGGCCATGAAACTTTCTGTGAGGCAAGTGAATAGGGCCAAAGCTTTTAGAAGGAGGGATCATCAGGACATCGCAGGTGTAGGGAATAACACTGAACTTTGTTCCCATTTGAAGAGGGAGTGAGTTTGTTCTCCAGAGCATGGGTTGAATGGTGAATGGCGTTTGGTATTACATGCATTGTTTCTCCACTGAGTCTTTCTGTCTCAAGGGAAGTTGTCCTTTTTGCATTGTGTTTTGTTGAATGTTTATTCTGAAGTCTCTAGTTAAGGCTGGCCCTTTTTAATGTTCATAAAATACCTCAAAAGAGATCGTAATTTTTACTGGTTTGTTCCTTAATCCTAACCTGCTTGTCCAAGAAAGCAATTCTTCCAGGAATTTTTTTTGGGTTCACTGTTTCTTGGTGTTCTTGGGGAATGACCATTACCCTAACTCTTGACTAGACACTTGGTCGAGCTGTGACTGAAGTTATACAAACACTTTTGCTTGAGAAATTCTTGGAGCATTAGAGGACCTTTTCATAGAATAGAAGTATTTGAGGGAAAAGAGTAGCAAACACAGTACCTGTCATAAGAGATCAGATCTATGATTTATCTAATTCAGGACTTTGTCTCTTACTGTGCTTGAAGCAGGTGCTGAAGGGTGAGGTTCATCTAGCATGTAAAGTAGATTTCCAGAGAATAATGTAATCCCTGCCAAGGTCTAATCTGTGACCAAAATTTGGTTTAAACCACAAAATATGACCAGGGGACTGATGTCAAGGATGAACCTTGGCTCATGCCAAACTAGTCTTAGCTAAGAAAGAGAAAAGGTACCAAAGGCCATGGATCCCACTATTTTGACCATGTCCCATGTCTGCTAAGAGCAGGGGTGAACTTTGTTCCCATTTTCTAACACATTTGCATGGCATTCAATTTCTGCAGCTATTCAAGACAGCGTGTGTCAGAAAGATTTTACCTTGGCTGCCCTGGTTCTTTTTGCCTCTTGCTTCTTTTCATGTGCCTGCAGGAGGCATGTGCCAGTGCCTCCTGTTTCCCCTTCCCATCTTCCATCCACAGTGGCTGGGCATGGCCAGAGGAAGGGAAAGGAAGGATGTACAGAGGGGTAGAAATATGAAAACCCTCTCTGTTCTGATCCCTCCTGCTCTCGACAACTGCTCTGGGTGACCTGTCCCCCTCCCACCAGGCATCAGTGTCCAGATCTGAGTATGTCCCTGTGGTGGGTCACCAGCAGGGTTGGGTAGAGCACCCAGGGTCTCTGCCTCCCAGGGCAGAGACTGCCCCATGCTTTGACAGTAGGGATGATGCTGATGTTCTTTACCCTCCGCTTCTTCTCCCCCTGCTTTATTTCCCTTGCAGACCAAATTTTTTTTTTTTTCCAGAGCTGAATGCCAAATACCAACTATAAACCCAGCCTTTTATCTGGCCTACCAGTGCACATCAGTCCAAGTGCAGATTTCTTGACGCACCAGGAATACACTATTTAAATGTTAATTGCTTCAGTTGGGAAGTTGTTTGTTTCTTTTTTACAGTGAAAAATGTCTGAAAGTTTCGTTTGCTCTCCCATACCGCAAGGAGTTCTGTGTTTTCCTTGCTTTGCTTTCTAAGGTGGGAACTTCTGTCCCTGATATGAACAGGGAAGGATGGCTAAGCGGTTGGTTGGGGTGGCAGAGTTAGGTCTGTGCTGTGACACCTTGAGGCAATCAGTCAAGGCACCACGCCACATTTCTCCATATCTAAGCCAGGATACTACGTCTTCTGCTTCACAAGGATGCTGTGAATGTCAATGTCCCACACTGTGTACGATATTCAGATTAGAGAGGAGAAGGTTAAAAGTCCCATTGGGTTTGCGTGCTCAGGGAGATTAGAGGTTTGGATGGCTTTTAAGCCAGTTAATGACCTCATTAAAAAATTGACTGCATCTCTAGTGGGCTGACGTGTTAACCACAAGTAAAACACAGGGCCATTGTAGGCACACTGCAAGTGGACCAACAGTTTAAATGTTTCTTGCACTCTCGATTTAGGCACACTAATTTCATGGTATAAATTCAGATTCAATCTCCTGAGTGTGCGTCATACACTTGAGTCATAATTGTTTGTATTCTGAAAGTACAAGCACTTTCTGACCAATTTGGCTTATCTATAGCACAATATTAGCCTTTAACACAAGGCGTCTTGAACTCAAGCATGGCTCCTCTCTCTGCAAGCGTGACGTTTTCCCTTGACGACCCCTGTTGTCTGTGAGTTAATAGCGTTGGCTGTTGGAGCAGACCGGAGCCCAGTGCTCTCGTTGACGTGCTGTGTGTCGCAGTCCCTGCGGCCAGTCCTACCGCCTGGTCCCCTTCCGTGCCAGCAACAGGTGCTGCAGGATGTGCTGCGGCCATTCCTGTTGAACGTCCACTTGCCAGCCCAGGTGGGGAGGTCACAAAGATGTGGGCACCAGGGACAGGACCAGAAGATACGGCAAGCTCCCATGAAAACCTCTGCAGGGAAAGGAAATATGAGCAAATACAGACTCTGCCTCCTATACGGATTGTGTCAGAGGTGACGCTTCAAAGTCAGTGCCATCAGTACTCGCTGACCCAAGGAAAAGAAACATTATTGATGCTTTTTATCACCGCAAGTAGGAGCTCAGCGGCTGAAGTTGATGTCATTCTCACAGCCAGACCTCACTGACAGAGATTAAAGCAACTTTAGGTGCTACCGAGTGACAAAGCTGCATTGACAAGCAAGTTAGTTTAAATGATCAGATCCGAAAACCAGAGTTGAGACAGATATCATCATGAGCACATGGGTTCTTGAGGGTGTGGGACAGCTTTTCACTGGGTACCCGCTTTTCCACAGAAAAATACTAGTGATGCCTATGGCACTCTGCCAAAAGCTGGGTGGGTTCTCAGCTCCGGAGATGGGACCCATCGAAAGGTTGCAATTTCACACCTTCTGGCCAACACAGGACATTTAAACAAGAAACAATGTAGGATTTATGCTCTTGAGATGTGGCCCTCTAAAGAGAGGTCACCTCCATGCAAGACAGAGGAAAAAAATATTTAATCTTTTTTTGGGGAAGTTTCGCTACGGTAGCACAGCCTCTATTGGACTTTGCCCTGAGTTTGCAGAGTACTGGCTCAGGCTCTCAATTTTCTTTTGGGGTGTATCCTCAAGATCTGAAGTACCTTTGTCACCACGTACCCGAGTACTTTGGTCAGCTCTGGTGATGCTTCCTCACCTAATGAGAAGTGATGCCACACGCGCGCACACGCCTGGTTCTCATTTCTTTGTGAAGTTTGTTAAGAGTAGAATAAGACCTTTGCTATTTAAGCCATGTCTGTTAGAATGGCCCTGCTTCTTCTGGCTGCGCTTTGTGTGGCTTGAAATGTTTTTCCAGCATCAAGGAAGCCACTGGAGTGTGGCTGATTTTTGGCTCAGAAGAGGGAAGCCCCAAGGTGTTCAACTGGGGCTCCTCACAGATACTGCATTAGCGGGAGCTTGCACCAGAATGGAAAGGTTGCCTTTGGATCTAACCTTTCGTCCGCAGGGTAAAGCAGTGCTGACCGGTTGCTCCTTGCCCCAGGAAGGGAGTGAGCCCGCTGGCCCACGAGGTCATTTTGGGAATCGTGGATACACAGTCTAATATAGTCTGACAGGTTTGAGCAAAGAATGGCATCAGTGCTCATTTTGTTTTGAACTGTGTGATGAGGAACTTGTTCAGGAGAAATAATGTTTCTCTGACCTCAGACAAATTAAGGTGCTTGTTTGTTGTTTTTTTAAATGTAAAATTTGGATGGTAGATGACTATAAGAGTCTAGAAGATTTTATTAAATTTTAGAGATTGTAAATATTAGGAAGAAAAGTGGTAACACAAGTTTGAGGTTGTCACTTCTAGCAGTGACTTCCAAGCTCCCTTGAAAGCCATTTTGTAAGGGATTAGAAGAGGAGACCTGTCCCGTTGCCCTGCTTTAGGTTTTGACTGCCATGGGGTCTTTTGAGTAAGTGGGAAAGGCATCTCAAATCCGAAGAAATACCACGGGGTTTAATAATCGCCGCACTAAAGCTGAAGCGCACCGCTGAAGACAGAAGAACTTGACACAAACCCGCTGGAGCCCGGATCCGCAGGCGGTGATGGAGGGCAGAGCTGAGCCGGTGGGCGAGACTGAATCAGCAATTCCACCGCTTGTTATCCCGTTATCCTTTGCAGCTGGGTGACTAAAGGGCCAGAAACTCAAAAGAGATTTGGAAGCATTTGAAATTCATAAGGCTGGGCAAGCTCAGCCGGACTCATGCTTTGCTGCATGGACTTAGTGGCTGCTAGCTACAGCCACACAGAATTCCCTTTTCTAGGGGACAGACATCTCTGTGGCTGTCTCTTGGTATTTTTAGGATCGAGACCTCCGTACCTCATCACAGTCATTCTCAGGTGACGGAGGCAGAGGGTCAGAGCTTGTGCCTCTTACACAGCAGGGCTCTAGTTTGGCCCCAGGAGACTAGATAAAGACCAAGAGATTGTAGTTTTAGCTAATCATTTGTACAACAGTCAGACCTCATGAACTTTCCAAATGTCATCAAGCTCACTGCAGACTTTCACGTTATGAAATAGCTTAACCTTTATTGTAGAATTTCTAGGAGAATAGAAATTTATAGAAAGTTTGTCTTCAGTGATTTTACATTCTGTTCTATTTAATATTAATCAACTTCTGATACATGACAAATAGGACTGTAAAAAGTGCAATGCTTTATGTAAAAACATCCATTTTTTGCATGGTTTTTTGTTCATGGTCAAAAGAAATAATTATTACTTCTTCTTTTTCCCCTTCCCCTTCTTTCTCTAAGGATCAATCTGCTTTGCCAACATGGCGATTGCTATGCTTGAGCCAGCATTACCCATCTGGATGATGGAGACCATGTGTTCAAAAAAGTGGCAACTTGGTAAAGTACAGTGTATTATTTGCATTGCTATATTTTGTCTAATGACTGCCTCACTTCTGATCCTGTTAATGATGGTCTCCTTATATACTTCAGGGTAGTAATTTTTATTATTTTTTTTTACTATCTATAAATTGTCAGTGTTATACCTGCACAATTGCAAACATCGGTTTGTAAGAAAAATAAGTCGTGGGTTGATGTTACTGTAGTAGAGGCTCCAGTAACGGGCAACACTCACGTTGCAAGGAGAAATAGATGGAGGCAGCCACGGCACGGTGCTTGTCCCGGCTCCTCTGGCAGCAAGTGTTGGCTGGGGCAGCTGTGAGTTGCCCCATGAGCCACAGAGCCAACTTGTTGGGGGTTTTTCCCAGAGGGAATCCTTCCTCAGCTCTAGCTTGGATTGCCAGGAGCAGGCAGCCACAGAAATCTCCAGCGGGTGCAGTACCTTTGGGGCGGAGCACGCCCACGCCAACACATCGTCCTTCCAGGGCTGTTCCTGGCCAGGTGTGGAAGAAGGATGGGCTTTACTCAAAATGTAGCCACCAAGGACGTGAGGAGCGTTTTCCCTTGGATCTGACAGATGTGACGCCCTTCCAGTGGTTACTTATCGTCCCATTCAACAGGAAGCAATGGGAGAGCTCCAGCTTGGACCACCTTATCACCTGTAACACAGTCTTGGGAAACCAGTGTCCACAGGCAAACTGGGGATTTGTCCCATGTATCAGGTTAGGCTAGAGAGTAGAACTGGGGCAGTTACTTCCTCTTTGAGGAGAACAAGGAAGGCGGGGAGGGCGGGGGG
>VYZM01018180.1:102823-114662 GCA_013398915.1 Dromas ardeola
TTTTTTTTTTCTTCTTACGAATATCAGAGAGATAGGAAGGAAGACGGATGGGCAGGAAATGAGAAAATCTATGTTGTCTTGGTGAAAGATGAGGAGCATATACACTTAAAGGAAATGGCTTGATTGTGTACTGTAATGTCGCAGCTGCTGTCTAAATCTGAATTACCTGATTCAACAGTGACCAAATGGAAGGCTTGTCGTGACATGCACTAATTTGTCAGACTTCCCCAGTTTTGTCAGGTTTCCCAGTTTTATTTCCCTTAAATTTTTCATAAAATTTAACAGGAACAACAGAAGAATACTGCGTTATTTCTTCCAAGACACACGAACCATTGAACACCGTTGCACAAGGGTCCGGCATTAGGCACGGCCACCCCCCTCCTCTGCCTCTCAGATATTTTTCGTAGAAGTTCTTCTCCTCAAGGGCAGCCCTTGCTCTCGCACACGCCTGCAGCGTCCTCCCTGGTGCTCGGCAGGCAGTGGCACACCGCTCTCCGTCAGCGTTTCTCCCTTCGACGTTTCCCCTCCGGCTGGGTCCCGCCCTGCGACTTACCTGCAGGGAGAGGATGAATCCTCAAGTACAGGCTGTAATTGGCTTTTAGACCAGAGATAATTCTGGCCACTGCTTGCAGCCGGCGTCTACTCCAGATACAGCCGCTGCTGTGGAAACCTCAGGACGAGAAAAAATTGCTGGTTCCAACAGTATGTTTTTCCGAGTGGATGTGGGGGAGACGGGAGAATCCAGGCACCCTCCCATCAGGGCTGGAAGGGCTTTACTGGGGTGCCCTCATCTGCAAATCATTACAGATAATTATTTTTTTAAACTTATACCAATAACTGATTGTTTTTAAATTAACTTTTACTGTAAATACATTGGCTAAATCATTTCAAAACCATGTTTTTAAGGTTTTTTTCACCTTTACGTTATTGATAAAGGCTTGGCTTTGGTTGCCGCTTGACCAAGGACCGTATCATGGCATTACAAACTCGCCTTAACGCGAGGGCTCCCGGCGTTCAGAGGCATGGAGGGGGACCGTGACCTGCAAAGCCACAGCAGTAGCCCTGCTGGCCCCTCCTCCAGGGAGGGATTCGCCCACCCCTGGCCACTCTGGGCTTGCTGCATGTGCTGAGCATGTGCTCCATAAGCCGTGCAAACAAGAAAGACTTGCTTTCCTTGACCGATCCCAAAGCTTATTGTAGTTAGATGTCAACTTTTTCCTCTTTGTTGTTCCGTCCCCTCTCCCGTACCGCTGCTTGTAGCTGATGCTGGAAAAAAAACTCTTTTCAAAGACATCACATCGCTCCCGCATTTCATAGATGATGGCCTTAGATTTCATGAAAAGGCTGCAACAAACCGGATATTTGATTTTTTTTTTTTTTTTTGTGCTATGCACAAAGACTCTGTTAGATGCGTTCAAACCAAAATTGCAGTGTCTGGAATTTATTAGTTTCTTCTAGCACTTCAGTAAAATCGTTGCTGATAAAACATCTCATTCATATTTTTCAGGCGTTGCTTTTCTCCCAGCTAGTATCTCTTATCTCATTGGGACTAATCTTTTCGGAATACTTGCGCACAAAATGGGAAGGTATGCTTAATTTAAAAATACTAATAATCTGCCAGTCTGTTCGTGTACCATTTCCAGTGTTTCCCAGGGAAGTTTATTGATGATGGAAATTATTAAAGTTTGTTCTATAGCAGCAAAATCACTTTTTTGAGCATGTTGCTACTTTGATTGTGTAACTCAGCTGTTCAGACATGACTCTGAAACGTTCAAGATCAGCTCTAACATCTCTGCATCACCGATCTCTGAGGGATGTTTCTTCTTTGATAGGTGGCTTTGTGCTTTACTCGGGATGCTAATCGTGGGAATAAGTATTTTGTGCGTAAGTAGAAGATCACGTAACTTTCAAACGATCTAAATGTTCATGTGTTCATCTTCAAATATGTGCTTTCCCCGTGAGATTTTGCTGAAGTTTCTGCTTTATGATGCGTTATTAAACAATGTGCAGTTAATAGGTTCCAGATCAGAGTTTTGAGTGCTTTCAAATTGCAGTGCTTCAATTATTTTAAGGAAGAATGGCTCTGAGAGGAGGAGGATGATCCTTTTTTTTTTTTTGAGCTGTCACTCAAAAGTGTATTATTGCTCATAATATTAAGTGTGTCGGTGGTTTAATGGCACAGTTGTCTGAAAGAGTAGCCCAGAACAAGGATCAAATTCTAACTTGCACATCTGTACCAAGCGTGCCATAACCACTCTGAGAAATTATCTTAGAAATAGTAAAACTAACCTCATTAGCATGTGCAGTGTGACTTAATGAACTGCCTGAAATTTCCTTTATAGGTACCGTTTGCTAAAAACATTTATGGGCTCATAGCACCAAACTTTGGAGTTGGATTTGCCATTGGTAAGAGAAACTACAATGACTTCCTACAGTTTGTTGGTTATGTAAAAATGATTTTATATGAAGTTACGGGGAAAATTAGTTTTGTTGCCATTCTGACCTGACAGTAGTGAGGCCTGAGCCGTGGCTCAAACTGGTGAGTAAGGCAAGAAGGATTAATGGAGGGTGCTCAAGGCAGTTTGAACCGGGCTCCTGTTCGATGAGCTGGATTCCAAAGACTGTCCAGAATTGCTCATTCGACCCAAACCAATCTTTCAAACCATCCATGAATTTATACCTTGTTTTCAGAAATAAAGCGATGCGCTGCCCAAAACCCACTTCCTACGAAAAGTTTCTATTTAAGTTCTTTTCCACACCAGGGGTACGTGTGAACCTTGCTTATGCTGGGCCGCGCAGTCAGGCCGGAGCGGTGGCCATGGCTTGGGTTTTAGCACTTGGCTGGTCAGCAAATGTTCTGGGATGTGTAGTTGAGGGGAAAAAAAAGTTACAGGCATGACTACAAAGCCCCAGTATCTCAGCAGTTTTTTCAGGTGTCTTGTGCCGTGGGGATCAAAAGACTTGTTAAAACCACTGTAATAATTTTGATTGACTGGAAGCTGATGCAGTCTTTTAGGTCTACAGTAAGCGTAAGCTCACACAAAATAACTTTCCCCTGAATGAAAGGTACTTGGCTGGTAGCGTGAGGTAAGGGCCTGTGCACAGACAGCTGCTGTTTGGTGTGCTTTCTCCCTTGCCCTCTGGCAAGTGTCACATGTACACATCCATGGATGTCCACGCGTGACCTCAGACACTGTAAAGATCATAAAAAGCATGGATAACAGTTATTGAAGAATAAGATAATACAGATTTTTAATAATTTAAATTTATTTAAGAATAAGCATCCTTTTGGTTGCTTTTGCTTCCTGTTTTAGCACATAGTTGGCCAAGACATTAAAAGAAAAAAACCAACACCCAAATCAGTAGTATTTTCCTGAAATATGTTTTCCTCCCTCCTGACCAGGAATGGTGGACTCCTCCATGATGCCAATTATGGGCTACCTCGTAGATCTGCGTCACGTGTCGGTCTACGGCAGTGTGTACGCAATAGCTGATGTTGCCTTTTGCATGGGCTTCGCCATAGGTAAGTCCAGCCTTTTCCTGCCTGTAACGCACAGTTAAGAAAAGAGAATACGCTATGGTGGTAGGTGTGAATCCCACTAGCATTTTCGGTCTTTATGAGCAGGGGTTCTTATTTTCTACAAGAAATCAAAGCAGAGGGAATTACGTTTGGCATCTGTTCCCCGCCTCTGCCGTGATGCCGTGCTCAGCTTCGTTAGCTCTAAGAGGCTTGAAAGTGTCGGGCACTGAACATAAATAGGATATCCCCAGGAAAGAGGCCTTGGAACACTTAAAACTAACACCACAGCTGTGCTCCGAGTAGTCTGCGAGGGGAATAACTCCCCACTGACCTCCTCGAGTGCGAGATACAGACGCCTCTAGGAGCATCCCCAATTTCTTCAGTGAATGTGGAGTACGGAGCCAGGAGAGGTTCATGTCATAATTACAAACATGTCTTTACATCCCTCAAATCAATTTGTAAAGCAGGATTTTTTGTATATAAAATGACTGTGTTTTAAAGCGACGGCTGCAAATTTTGTGTCTGAGCAATCTTCAGAAAAGGGTCTTTATTTATACAAGGTCCCTCTGCTGGCGGTGCCATTGCGAAGGCCATTGGATTTCCATGGCTCATGACAATTATAGGGATTGTGGATATCCTCTTCGCTCCCCTGTGCTTTTTCCTTCGAAGTCCACCTGCCAAAGAGGAGAAAATGGTAAGCATAACATGGGTTCTTTCTCTCTTTTTTTTTTTTTTCAGTGAAACAAATGATAACTTATTTCTGCATCTTTGCCTTGAACTCCACCCTTTCGTTACCTTTTCATATAATGTCCTTCACCTCCTTCCCTTCTCTGCTCTTGCAAGACTTGCAGCTCCTATCGGTTTATACTTGATCAGGTTGAAAAGCTCTTTGTGCAGGAGGGGATCCACGGTGTTGCTCATTTAGGTTTCCTCTGCTCAGCAGGAAGATGGGACACTCCCGAAGGAATTACAGGGCAGTGCAGTCAGTAGGCAGTGCAATCCCTCTTGTGATTCCAGGGCTGGAAAAATCCTGAAAAACAAGCATCAATCTTTGCGGCCATGTCCGTCACCAGGTGTAGGACTAGCCTGCCCGGAGCTCCATCCTTGCTCATGCTGAACAAGGTTGACTTTGGGCCCAAAATGTGGTTGCTAGGTGTTTATTTGGGTGGAAAGAAAATGGAATTTTGCATGCCCATGGTCTTGCTACGCAGAGCCACGTCTGCAAGGCAGGAGCAGGACCTGGTGCACAGGCTGCTCCCGCTTTGCACCGGCACAAGCAGATAAGCTGGAAGGATGAATCTTGCTGAAAGAGTGGCGTATGTGAGGCCAGAGACCTTTTGCTTTGCACATGTTTGGACTGGAAATCCCATAGATTCCAGCTAATCCCTGCTTATGACCTTTGCAGACTGCACTGATTTTAATTTTTTTTATTTTTTTTTAACACACTGAGTAATGCTGAGGAACAGAGAAGTTAAACATGAGCAGGAGAAAAAAAAAAGAGCTGCTGTTGTTTGCTAGAGATATGAAGTTTATCGTGTGCTTCCCTGGTCAGTGACAGGATTTCACATGTAACGTGGTAATCACTGAAGGGGCAGGGTATCTCCCTGTGGCCTAAGCCCCTTCCATGTCTGCCCCCCCACCAACATACCTGTAAATGCAAAGTTACTCCTGTTCCCGAAGGGGCTTGTGGCAGTGAATGGATGTGCCCTTTTTTTGGGGTTTGAAAAGAGTCAAAAGGAGGGTCCCTACTTTGTGCTCTTTGTGCAATTAATTAAAAAACAAACTTAATCACGCTCAACGTGAAATAAATTACACAACTCCTCCAAGTACAGGCTCTGATTGTCCCAGGAGAAATTCATCACAAAGGATGTAATAGTGTGGCCGGCCCCTTTTAGCTTGCCATGGGTGTAAAGTCGCAGTATTTGGCCCATCACTCCCAGCAGAGCCTGGTTCTGCTGGTCTGGAGCTCCACAGAAAGAGGTGGGTAGATCAAAGCCAGTAAGGGAGGCTCAGCTCGAGGCAGTAGGACTCCTCCAGCTCATTCATCCGGCTTTTAATAGATGATTAAATATAGGAGAGGTAAAATTACTGTAACTGGAGAGCAGGTAGCTGTGTTTCAATTTAATACATGGGTTGCGATACTGATTCCAGTAAGGTAATGGAAATTTGCTGGTGACATCTGTATGGCCAAGATCCCACCTCACACAGACCTGTGGACTTGGTTTAGAATCCTTTAGGTTGGAAGGGACCCTTAAGGTCATTGAGCCCAACCGTGAATGTAGCACTGCCAAGTCCACCCCTCAACCATGTCCCTCAGCACCACGTCTACCTGTCTTTTGAATACTTCCAGGTTTGGTGACTCCACCACTTCCCTGGGCAGCCTGTTCCAATGCTTGATAGGCCTTTCAGGGAGAAACTTTGCCTAATATCCAATCTAAACCTCCCTTGGTGCAACTTGAGGCCCTTTCTCCTTTCCTGTCGCTTTCTCCTTGGGAGGAGAGCCCGACCCTCACCTCGCTACAGCCTCCTGTCAGATAGTTGTAGAGGGTGATAAGGTCTAATTGCCATCAGTTTGGGCTCCGCTTTGAGGGAGGACGGGTGAATCCCTGAATGGTGGCTGCAGCCCGATGGCGGGGTGGTGGAGCCACACACAGAGGCTGAGCTGAAAAGCTAATATTCACCCTCTGTTTTCTTTCAGGCGATACTCATGGATCACAACTGCCCTGTTAAAACAAAAATGTACACCCAGAACAACATCCAGTCCTACCCCATAGGTGACGAAGAAGAAGAATACGAAAGTGACGAATAACGTTAAGAGCCATATAACATATTTTGGTGTACAAAACGCAGTGTTTCATGTGAAACGGCTCATCTAGAAATAGGTTTCAGTTGTACTGTACATTTAATAGTGAAATGGTCAAAACCAACCAAAGGTATATTATTCATCGCCCATGGTTATAAAGCAGACTGCTAACCGCCTTATGGAGGGGAAAAGCTTTTATAGAGGATTTGTATAGTGTTAATCTTTATTTTGTGTATTTAATTTTATTGAATATTACACTATATTTTTGATTAAACGTGTAGTATAAATCTGTATAAACATGTGAATTTTAAATATTTGGTTTTTTTAAAGTCAACTCATTGGCCCAATGCTTCATGTTTTGTTTGGAGTCATGAGTTACTGTCAAGAGCTTGGGAATTTCTTACCTAATTGAAAGGAGAAAAAAAGAAAAAGCAAAGCTCAAAGAAAACTTACCCAATTTACATCCTTCTGAACTGTACCCGGGCAGGTGCATCCACAGGAGCCGGAGGCTGGAATTCAGTGTGCGGACATCACTACGAGGTGTTTTTAATCAACTTCAGACCGCGTATTAGTAAAATAAAAAGGCACATCTTTGCTGATTTCAAAAATGAGCCCCTCCTGAACCACTCATGGAATGTTGGGGAAAACGGTATTTTAAACAGCGGAGTGCATAGCTATTAGTAGTATTTAATGAAGTTTCAGCTAACCAGGTGTGCAATATGAAGCCCCCAAAGACACACCACCAGGTAAACAAGTAGGTATGAATGTGCCCTGTCCCTTTCCCTTACAGGGAATAAGAACAGCATGAAGATACTTCTTCTATTTCTAGCTTTTGAATCTTTTAATTTTGACATATCTCAAATTTATTTTAGCTGCATCTTAGGTGACTGGTTAAGAAAAGCTGCAGCATCGCAGTATCTAGTCTTCGCATGAACTGAAAGTAAGCCGGTAACTTAAGCAGTTCAAACAAAACCCCCTTATTTTACGTGATGTGCATGCACATCTAGAAATTCAATATATATTTATTTTTCAAAAAAATGAAGTTAAAATATCAACTTTGCTAACAACAATGAAAAAAGAGAGACCAGTTTGCTGCCAATATCCCTTAACAGTTGGGGGCCCAGTCTAATACAGGAAGAGCACCGTATTTGGCAGCCCCTGCCTGCACTGAGAATAATCAGACTTTTAAAGAAAGCGTTTTAAAACGATCTCAACGTCCATAGCTACCATGGTGTACCTTTTCATTTGTCAAATTAAAATCTTTACGTGCCTTCTTTCATGTAATTGCAGATGTTTTATGTACTACAGCATAGATACTACGTTTACATATAGTTTTGTAAAGTGTATATACTATGGTCAGAAAATATGAAAGACATAGTGGATCAAAGTTCGAGTATTGCTTTGTCAATAATTATGCATTCAGACCGCATTAAAATAAAGTTATCAAAAAGAAATTCATCTATTGTAATAAGGTAAAAATAATAATAAAAAAAGAATCCTCCCCCTTCACAATCTGCCTTATGCATTGTGGTTTACTGCATACCAGGGGGGAAAAAAACCAGCAAATATTTCAGATGGTGAAAAAGCGACTCCTCATTTCTAGTCCGTTTGTAACTCAGGACAAACATGTTCACTCCAGGTCATAAATACACACAACTTGTTTAAGTAACTGCAACAGCTTCCAAAAATCAGTCTGTTCTGGGGTTGCCAGTCTGAGATTTAACTTTTGGGAAATAGATATAGACAAAACATGCAGTACCAGAGGACACCCCTGTATTTTCTTTAAATAAGGGCAAAGATTCTGAGAAAGAGGTTTAAATGGTGTGAATGGTCATGCTATACGTCCTATGGTTGATTTGAAAAATCCACTTACAGATTTTTATATTGGTATACTTTCCACTTCATTCTTTTGAATACATGACGGATGGAAATACTCCCTTCAAAGCTGAGAGCTGGCTGGAGACAGACACAAATACAGCAAAACCCAACATTCTCTCTACTACTGACTACTTCACGGCCCCTGAATAAGTGACAGTTCTGCGTATTGATGATTATTTACATCAGGTTCAGACTTTAATGTTGTAGATCAGTTGGATACTTGAAATTTTGCCCCAGGAGAAGTTATTTTACATAGCTTCACCAAACTCTTCTAATCAAAGTGTTACTTCAATGATATTTGAAACTAATATACCAATGGTAGAATTCTAAATTATCACACAACATATTCATTTGCCAGCTGATTAACCAATTTATTGCTTAAATTACCAAGTGCAGAAGCAATGCAAACGTAGCAACTTATATTTAAAAAAAAAATATTAAAAAAGCAGCATAGAACATCTTATTTCATGGTTTATTTTTTGGAGGACATCACAATTAAGGAAGAGCTCATGTTAATTTGCAACAAAACCAGCGCATGAGGAGGAGGTCCAAGGACAGATGAATCGATCCCATTCCTCTTCTGCAGACAGAGCCAGGTTTCTACTGGGGCTTTACAGACCAGCACCTCACCCCAGTGAGCTCAGTAGACCCTCACTAGACCCTCCCCAGCTCAGCCTGGCTCCTCCAGGCTCTTGCTCCACTCCTGGTTCATCAGAAGTTCGGGGAAAACAATTAAAAGCCACGCAGACACCCATGTTTGGGCTCTCTGTGCCACCTTTTCCCCACAAAACAGACATCTAGCAGTTGTTCCACGTGTTGTATTTTTGGAGGAATAATCAAACACAAACTCTTTTTGCTGACACTGAGGAAGTAACTTTAGTCACAGAAAATACACAAAACCCCCATTCTGTCCTGGAATAATTTGGGTTCTTCTGTATTTTGTATATTTTTATCTCTGTTACTTTAAGTGTGATAAAGTCATTTTGTTCATTTGCTCCCACTGCAAGGTCCTCCCCTATAGCTGTGAACTTCCATGCATGTTTTATTTCAAATTTGAGAGGGGGAAAAAAAAAACAAACAACAAGGATAAGGAATTATAAGCAAGAACCGATTGGACAACAAGTAAGGATTTGTTTAGTTATCCATTAATATTTCCTGAAGGACAGGACAAGTCAGAAGAATTTTTATTGGACAATTTTTTTCCTCTGATGTAACTCTGGTGGTAGTCACTATTGCCAATAATTGAATTATAAATGAAAGTATTATTTGTGCAGCACTTGGAGGTCTTAAAAAAAAAAAAGCCCCACAAATGTCCTCAGCATTTTATAAGATTGTCTAGCTACACAAAGAATCAACTGGAATCACCATTTTGAAAGAACTCTGTGTCTACTATTGAACAGCATAGAAAAAAAATAAATGCATACGCAAATAGAAAGAATGCATAAAAGCCCAATTAACCCAGCAATCAGCAGTTTTATTTAATGCAAAATGTTTTCTCCCAAAGATCTTTCCTTTAAGTAGTGGTTTTAAATGATAAACTACTGCCATTCAAATGTTTAAAAATATTAACACAATGCAAAGAAGTTGATAATTTAGCAAAACTATTTTATTAAAGCTTATTCTCATGATAAAATAATAGCCAACAAAATCATATTAGGCAGATCTTCTGCAAATGTGTGTAGCTGCCACCTATTCGGATATCATTAAGTCAAGATATTCTTGTTTTCTGTGGTATTCTTTATTTTCAGCTATTTACAGTCAAGCATGAAGCAAAGATTACATCAGGAATGTAGTATTACAATTTTCCCGTCGAGATTCACCATTTATTGTAATTAATGCCAGATAGGAATTTACGTTTTCCTTCTTATCACTAAAATACAACTATTTTGGCCTTTTCCCATTCAGTATATTTAAAAATATTGCACTACATTTAATTTATCTCTTACAATCATCATTAGCAATACTATACGAGGAAAACTATATCCAGCTTTTCTTACCCACTGTATTACACAAGTCAATTTAAAACCTTGAATGCATTTTATTTTTTATTTTTTAAATCAGAATTTGCACTGTTTTCACAGCTCCTTCATGTGTACCAGGGCTTAAATGAAGTACTTGGATATATTTGAAAACCTCTATAGTAGGCCATAAGAGCAAACACTGATGGAGATTGAATGCAGATCACCACCAATGGTAAGCCACTGAGAAAATGGAGTGGGGAAGTCTTAATATGCATCTCAAGCAAGTATAGGTTAAATAACTTTTAGTCAATAAGGGAAGCTAATTTTGTGCGATTATTTGCTGAAGCTTAATTTCAGACGTGTGTCACATGCTATTTTAGCATGGATAGTGTTTTCCATATATCAACTAAATAATTATCAACTGCCCAGAACTCACAAAAAAAGTGCAAGTAGTTGCATGAGTGGAAGTAACCGTTTTGTTTAGAAGTACAAGTATGCTTCTCCATCTGCAAAAACCATTGCTTCTTCATTTTGCCCATCACAAAATAAACCGAGAAGCAAACTTAATGGAGAGGTAACATTACAGACTGCCTGAAAATTTAAATGAGGTTTTTCTTACCATCTTAGATTCAACTCCATTTCCACAAAGGCATTTTTGTTTTCTACTACCAGTGATAATGACAGCAGTACCTAACACAGTACCTAAAGTAAAGATGATATTCTATACAACTTTTCTATACACAGAAGATGAAACAAAGACATGTTTACAGGAAAGAAGAACAACGGCCTTAGCCAGGTGATGCTAAGATCCACAGTTTACACATAGCACAAGACCAGATAGTTCTTTTCAAAAGCCTCTGGCTGAAATTCTTCCTCATCTCTACTGGACGCACGTATTTTAACTCAAATAAAACATGTTATATACAATATACGACTTTTTCTGACAAAGGTGATCCTTCTGCTCAGACTGTCCCTTGTCCGAGAAGCTGAATGCAACTTACCACTATATGATTACTCAAAAGTGTTGAGAGAAGATATTTAGCTATTTTTTTTTAAATTATTTTGTACCTTAAGCTTTCTGAAATGATAAGATAAAGTCTGCAGCAAAATACTTTTTAAAGTTACTTAAACCATCATTACATGCTTTTTCCATAGAATGCAATGAAACCTCCAACTCTTGTGAAGAACAGCTTTTCTTTATCAAGTTATCAGATAACACAACAACACTTAAACATGTAATTTTGTCAGGAAGGCAACCAGCCTCTTATCTCAAATATATTCCCAATTTAATTATGAAATACTGGTATGTACTTTGATATCTAGTATTATTCACTCAGGCTACAGTAGCCCAAATCTCTGAAGAGGATTTTGTTTTTAGCATAGCATTACTATATTTCATGTTAATTACTAAAAGTTCTTGTATTTAACAAAAACATGGAAAACAAATGATATGCAACGTTAACTTTAGTAAGTATTAATAACAGACAAAATGAAAGACGTTTTGTTTGCTTTCATGATATGTTTGGCAAAAAATACACAACTACCTAGAAGACGTACAATAACCGTGATCAACACTTTAAAGCCTGGTCCCTCAGTGACTTCTGTGTCAGTCATCAGCTCAGGCATGCAACAAGCTTATAATTTTTTTCACCATACAATGGAAACCAAACATTTTGA
>VYZM01018180.1:127012-149971 GCA_013398915.1 Dromas ardeola
AACACCTTTGCCTTCAAAAGACTTGTGACATTTACTGGCATCTGGAAATGGACAGTTAGTAATCAGTTCTTCTGCTCTCCTGTGGCTAAAACACAGAACTGTACACCCTGACTTTAAAGGCATTAGTCTGTATTCTGCTGTCAAAGCAGTCGGCACAAGAAGAATTAGCCCACTCTAGGTTTGGTGTTGAGACAGCACTAAATCTTGGTCCGGGTAAGCTGGTACTGCCGAGTTATGTCAGGTATATCGGTATTATAGTGCTGGACTGCAGTGCGGACCTACCTTCAGTTGCTTTGAGTGTGTCGATTTTTTACTATTCTCCACTGGTTTTAATCTCTTCTTGTCCATTTCAAGTATCTTTAAGCATAACATAGAATTTTATCCAAGCTATACTGAAAGCAGGTTTTAAGGGACAGAATTTCCCATGAATGGATGTCACATTTCAGCCAACACAATTAATAAAATAAAAAAAATGTTAATAAAGAAAAAAGGAAAAATTGTGGTGCACACTTTCTATTTAAACAATCAAATGGTGTTATTAATGAAAAGGTCTGTAGAGCAAATGTGTCACTAAGAAATCAGGCTTACAGGCAATGGAGTCACTATCTCTGCTTTCTTAGCAAGGTCTGCAATACGCACCAGCTTTGCTTTTTCTGGCATATTAGGAACAACAGATTTTTAACGACAATAGATCAGTGAAAAAAATGGAAGTGGGATGTTAGACCTTTTGCTGTTAATTTTTCCAGCTTTTTGAATTAGGTCTGTGCATGGGAAGACACAACTATCACAGATGAAGGCTGCAGTTTTCACGGTTTGGTTTTTGTTGGTTTTGGGGTTGGTTGGTTTGTTTGTTTTTGTTTTACATTTAGGGAGAAGCTTATTTATGGATAAATTTCTTGAGACTTTTTTACTAGTTGTCTTATATAGCAAGTTAGTGGGCCTCACTGATTTCTGTTATACATGATACCTTATTAAAAAAATACAAGTTACAAAATATGATCATAATTTCATTCTGAAATAAGTTACATATTGGACCAAGATCATATTTAAAGTAATAATTCACTAAGGCCACAACACCACAAATGTTACGCACATGTCTAATTTCATCATCGTCTGAAATCAATGTGACAATTCACAGTAGTAGAGTTAAACATCTGCATATCTGTCTGATGAGCACTAAAAACATTTGACATCAGCAAGATGCAGAATAGACTAGTTACTGAACAAAATCAGGAGCTACACTTTATTTTCCTCAGTACTTCTGACGCATTGCAGGTACTCTTTTACTAGGCTACTACTGAAAACTGTACTCTCCAATTGTACGGTGACACAGGTTGTGTGACATGCACAAAATAAACTGTTTAGCAATTATCATGAATTGCTGCGACTTTCTTACTAAAGAGCAATTACATGAGCAGAACGGAGGAGTTAAAAACAAAACAACGCAGCAGAAAACCTGCATTTAACTTCAAAGCGTCAGAAGCAGGTAAAATGCAGACCTTCAGTTTTACATGGAGCTCCTCTTTGGAGAGCAATTTAGCACAAACACCAATGTAGCTCCTCTTTAAGTGCTCTTACTCACTGACATCCTTTTAGTCTTTATTAAAGCCAACTGTGATGATTTCCTTTGGCCCCGAAAAAATGGAAAAGATTGATCCCCCCCCAAATCTTACATCACCATTTATGTCTTTGATAGAAAAAAGGCTTCCTCCAATATTGCTTAAGCATGACTCAGGCATCATAAATATTTTGTAAAAAACTCAGGTAGTCTAACAGTAAATACTGAAATAAGGTTACTGAAACTGGATATTAAAAAGAACAGTGAAAGTTCATTAATAATATCATATGCGACACCAAGCCAATCAAAAGTTTACCTAGTTAATGGTTTTCTTTGTATAAATTTGTTATGAATCACTGCAATGCAAGTTACAGGTACAGGAGATGAATGAGTACATAAGTACCTGAGTTTATGCACTGTGAATATGTGCACATGACAGATCAGCCTAGGGGTTTATTCATCTCTGAGATAGAAGCAAAAAACCAGGAAATACATTCAAATGTATACATTAAAAGCAAAGCCTCTAAACCAGCTAGTAATTACTTATATTTATCTTGGAAGTACCTAATTAGTAGTGATAAAACAGTTACTATTATCTTCGAGTAACAAATTCAAAATATTAAGACTATCAGGTAAACGTTCTTTATAACGTGGTTATGAGTTTTCTTCTCCACACAGGAGAAACTGCCTGACGGTTCTGACTGTCGCACCCAGCAGCACTACCCACCTGATTACTGACATGGATATTGCCATCAAAACTAAAAATATGAAAAGTTATTATCCACTGCAATTACAGTAACATGCATCACAGATGCCAGTTTCCATGGAAATAAGATATACAATACTGTTTTCTAATGCATACAAATCATCACTCTTAGATCTCACCGATGGGTTTAAAGTCACATTTTAAAGGGCTTAAGAGTTACATTTCTGAAAGAAAAATGTTAATGGAAAGAGTGAGTGCATTATTTATAGGTTGCTTTTATTCTGGAGCAGAAGTGTTTTCTCTAGAGCAACAGCAACGCTAATTGCAGAGTTCTATCTGGAGTAGAGTGCATCTTTGGAAATGAGCAGGAGCTTCATAAATACGCCTTGCCTGGGAATCTCCAGTGAAACACCAGGGTTTGAGAGCTCCTCAATTAAGTTCTGGGGCAGTTCTTCCTCGCGGCTCTGAGGAAGAGCTGGGTCTGGCAGAGGCAGGGCTGGGACATACCAGCCGTCCCAGGAGAGGCTGGGCACCGGTCTCCAGCTCTCCCCCAGCTCCGCAGCCTGGCTGAGCCTCGCACTACCCTCAACAACAGCAGCATTATCAGATTAAGCTTTGTACCAAAGTTGAGGAAGTCAAGCCATTTGACTTAAAGATGCAACATATTTAAATAGTTGCTTACACAAGAGCATGCAAAAAAATATGTAAAAGACTATACTCTTACAAACAAACCATTAGAATTTCAGGTAATATAAATCACACTCTTATCAATAACATTGTCTAAGCAACAGGGACCTCACAGGTGCCTAGGACCAATCCAATTATACGATTTGAAATATCATGAGGACCTAAGTGAACACAGTTTGTTATTTCTGCACTGCATAAACATACTATCTTGTTGACAACTGTTAGCATCTCATCAATACTAATGGCTAGATGGCCATTAAAGAAAAGCACAAGCCTGAATAATATCCTGCACAACCCGATCATTTTTCAGACTCCTACATTCCCAGAGAACTAACTAAACCCAAAGGAACTAAAGCAGATGTAGCAAAATGATTCGTCATCGTAACAGCTCTTCAGAGATTAATTTTGATACAGATGGATCTTCTATTTAAGGTCCTGTTGCACACAACCCCCCAACCCCACCCTTTGCCTGGTAAAACCAGAAGATCAGTTTTCTTCTGAAATTCTACATTGCCAAGACCAGAAAAGACAGGGATTTGTATCGAGCTTATTCTGAATAATTACTGTCAGAAGTCCAAGGTTTTGTGTATGATAATCTTTCTCTACATAGAGGCGCAGCCAAACCAAACTTTGTTTTCAATTAAGTTCTGGACAAAACACCGCAGTAGAAACACACAACTATATAACCAGTAAAAATTTCCAGGACCATACATCTATTTCTGGTTATTTAGTTGAACACATCAGATCAAATCAATTTGTTTATGGTTATAGGGCACAAGTTGCTGCCAGGCAGTGAAACAGCAGCTCAATGTCACATCTAATTAGTAGCACCAAGACAACAGCACACCTAGAAGCCAGATTTTCATACTGTTACCAGTCATCACTTACAAAAATTGCCACAATTCTTAAACTGCAAAAGATCTTTACACCAACAAAGTCAAATACTGGCAATTCACTTTGCAAAAAGAAATCAATACCTAGATATATTTGCTTTCCACTTGAAAAATATTCTAGATTCCCCTCCCTGCCCCAAACACGCATAAAGATGCCAATATATCCGAAGAATGATTTAGAAACTGAACATTAGCTGTAAATTGGAATCAACACACTATCCAACTTTGCAGCCTGACTTCTACAAGCATTTCTGAATCTTTCATAGAATCATAGAATTGGATTGGAAGGGACCTTCATGTTGCAGCTGTCTCTCCATATAATCAACATGATCATGTAATTGGCTAACAAAAACATAGGATTTTTTTTTCCCCCCCCATAATTGATATCTGAGTGACAATAAAACAGAATTGGTATAACTGCTTCAATAAAGAGCTGAATATCCTCCATTTGTAGGCTATGAAAAAGCTTTATTACAATGGATGTCCAAACAAACAAAACAAAACCCACTTAGCTATGCCATGCAGATTTCTGTTAAACATTTGAGATTGGGATTGTGCATTATCACGAGATTTAGTGATGATTCTGGCAGAAGTCTCTCCCATAATTTACCTCCCCCCATTATTTCTGGAGGTAGCAAAACATATGAGTTCTCCAGAAACCGATTTGAGGTCTCCAGACCCCAAACCACTAACACTGAAGCATGCAAAAGTGCTAAAAAAAAAAAACCCCAAACCCCAACACTCTTCCAGAAACAGCTTATTAGGATTCAAAAAAAAAAGAAAAAATACAAGAGGAGCAGGACAGTACCCATAATGGAAGTATAAATTCATTCATTTCAATTTTTATTTTTTAAGTATCTTCTGGCTCAGGGACGTAATATATACCAATTCCTCATCTCCCTATCGCAAGGTAAGTGAAAGAATGCATAGGAAATTATGTCAAACTTAAAAACTTCATCTTTTCCTTCAGCACACACTGTAACTTCATATATTCTGGTTTTATGCTCTATTATTTTTAAATTAGCAACAGATTTTATTGATAGCTGGTGAAACAGACAAGAAAAATACCCAGCAGATTTCATAATGCAACATATTTCCCTTTCCCCTTTCCTCTGCCACCAGAATCAGGGCTTGCTTGGGACTGTGACCAATTACCTTCCCCAAAGAATTTACAACTCACTCATTTAATTTAAAAATAAACAAAGAATTAGTCAATACCATAGAATGCCTGCAAAGTAAATATATTTTTAAAAAATAATTCATACTGAACAAGGGCGGGGGGGGGGGAGAAGACCGCCAAATACCCATGCATGACAGAAGCTGGCCGTAAGTAGATCTTACTTGTTTACTTAAAAGTCTTAAATATTTGTAAGGTGGTAAGTATCTCTGTACATATTACAGGGATGGAATCTGCATTAGTTCTGAAACCAAGAGTTATTTTTTCTTTGATTTCTTGACTTAAGTATGAATAATTCAGTTAATGTAATAATTTGGATGAGCTTTAGAAAAAAAATGAAAATTGCATCCAAGAAGTTGATGAAAACATTCTGTGCGGTATCATTTGAATACTTGATCTCACGCCACAGTACTATACTTTATTGACCGTCACTGTAAGGCTGTTGGTGGAGCAGCCCAAAAACAGTCACTGTTCATTAATGACGCATTCAATACCCAGTATTTAAAGTCTGAGGTTTCTCTTTTAAATTGATACCTTTTAAAATATTTGATTTGAAAGCCTACACATTTAAGACATTGGAGCTCTGTAGAAAAAACAAATGTGCAACGTGATGAATGATGAAATACCTTACAGTAAAAAAAGTAAAAAAGATGAAACACCTTAGAGCAAAGCTTCAAAAAATACATACAAATTACAAATACACACAAAATTACAAATTTAATCATTGACTTGCCCCCAATTTGTTATATAGTTCCTTAACTCCCACCATAGTTCATTAGAACAAGAAATGTGTTAACTCAAAAAAGTTATTTTATAACCTCTGCAACACACTAAAAAGCCTAAGAAAATTCAGTTTAAAGGGGGGAAAAGGGCGAGAACACTGCATATGTAGAGATGAGGAGCGAAAGGAGAATGTAGATTGGAAAAAATTAGATCTCGATTGGAGAACTGCAGTCTGCAACTCCATGGGTGTGGTACCATGCCAAAACACTACTAATTTTCCTGTTCCCATGACCTCTGATTATTAAAACTTTAGTAATTTACATTAACTACCAAGAAACCCGTGGCTTAAACACAGATTTTCAACTGCCTGTTTGTGTACAATGTTACACTCGGGTACTGACCGCCATGCACATACTATGATATATTCTACCAGAGAACAGTATAAAGAATTGTCTTTTTTGCGAGACAAAACAGATTATTTAGGGAGCTAAAAAAGCAGAACGATCAGCATGGTGCTTTATTTTGTACTTAGGAGTCTGTTAGCCTGTAATACCAGAAGAAAATCATAATGAATAAACATGTGTGCTCATCATGCACAGCTTGCCCTTCTTGATGAACTCTCAAGGTTCACAAAAATAGCCTTTGACTTACATACTTTGATACCATTTGAAGAAGAGCACTGCAAGATAATTAAAACCAAAGTAATTCTACACTGCTAAGTGTCACGGTTTAGGCTGGGATGGCCACTAAAACAAATGACAAATACCAAAAATGGACTGTAATTTAGATGTTTTCAGCAGAAGCCTCACTGATTTTTTTTTTTTCCCCCATTTTCATACAAGCACACACATCTGAGTTGAACTGGAGACAGTATTTTGCATACAAAGCAGGCCAAGGTTAAATACAACATGCAGGGATCATGACTTGTATATGATGATGAAATCAAGTAATATGTTGCTTGTAATTGAAAGAGATACGGTTTTATTACATAGGGAGTAAATGTGTTTGCTTCCATGGAGAAGATGTGGTTTTTTTGTAAGGGCTGACAGTGCTGTGGTTCACAGGGATGAACACAGCCCTGACGGGAACAAGATCCACCCTGCCCAAAGGCAAGTGGAGAGGGACGGTGGTGGTCCCACAGAAGCACCCGTGGCACTCTGGTGGCAGCAGGACCCTCTCATCAGCCAGGCTGCCCTGTTGGGGCGGGTGACCCCACTATGCCACGGAGCCCAAGAGCCAATTCACCCCTTACAGAGAACCGGAGATGTTTACTGGGGCTTGCTGCAGCTGTACGTTGTTGAGGGAACACCACCAGCAAAGCTCTAATGAGGATGATGGGCCAACAAAGGGACTAGAGCCAAACAGCACTGCCTCCTGGTTTCAGTCTCTGCCTGGATATTTTTTTTTCCTCCAAAAGCAGTTCAGAAACACAGATTTTACAAATCACCGCTTTCTCAAAAAAAAAAAGGCATTATACAAGTATACAGATACTCACAGGGATATGAAGAGAGACATATCTAAATGCATATGAAAATGAAACTCTTTCAACGAGTAATGAGACACTTTGAAATGGGTATCAATCTGCCTCCGGACTTAAGTGATGCTCACTGAGTTGACATAACTATCTTAACACAGTATGACCAAATATGATTTTCTGAAATGGTTAAATACCAAAAAAAATTGCAATACTAACAATAACCAATTAAAAAACAATCCTTACATTAGCTTAGACCCCTAGCTAACAGTAACATTATACCAAGTATTCAAGATAAATGGCAGCAATACTCAGATGAGGGAACTAAAGGATGTTAGGGGAAGGGGGGAAGCGATAGACAGATACTAAAAAAAAAGAGCACGTACGCACATGCAGGGCAATCATTGAAATTCTGCATGTGGGCCATACTCTCTTGTAGAGGGCATTGCTTTAAAGTGTTTCTGGTCAACTGACAGTCACTAGCTGCCTGCTCATTCAGCATTCTCAACTGCTATGCTTTCTTTAATAAATATGCAGAAATGTATGATAACTATCAATAGATAGAAGGATGACTGTCACACACTTCAAGTTAATCATCCACTTGCAAAACCTTCTATGCCTTAAGGTATAGGGGTTGGGTAACCATTGCTCCCCCATGTTTTGGATTTATGCTGTTGCCTCAACAGAAATTCCACCTTTAAAAAAAAAGGATCAATTTATTCTATTAACAATGTAATTTCTACTCCCATACTTTTCATTTAGCAATACGTAATGCTTGAAGCTTGCCTAGGAATCTGTAGGACTGCTAGACACCAGCCACCAAAGAGCACATAGCAAGAAAAAAATCCCTAGCTTGAAGAATCCCTTTCAGAAGTTGGTAAAGTTATTCCTGAATAAAACTTAAAAATAAAAAAAAAAATGAGTGCCAAGTTTCAGTGTCAAAGATTTATTTTCTTATTTGATATAGCCAGAAGGAGGAGGAATTAGCTTGCACCTCTCCTTTGCTACAAGCGCTTTGCTGAAAAGGAGGCCCAGGACACAACCAGTCAAGACCTACATAGCATCTTTCCCTGAACTGTTCCTCCTGCAGCCACACCAACATTCCTTGCTTCTCTTCTACTGTAGCTTTAAAATATTTATTTCAGCATTTGAAGAGTTATACAGTGGGTTGGGGGTTTGGCAATAGCAAAAAAGATCTCTTTGCTCCACTAAATTATTTTTTGAATGTGCAGAAAAGAGCATATTCTGCCCAGGACACATTTCCAATGCTTTTAAAGGCTCCTGCTTCCAGCTGTCAAAACAAATCCAGAAATGAAGCTAATCTCTGTAAAAGTAAATTGTGTGTTCTTAGCTAGAATCAGATTCTTTGCTTTCTGGTAGATCTCGTTTACTTTCATTCCAATTATTAGGTATGAGAGAATATTGCTTTAATGACCTTTCATAAAATTACTTCCTCCTAGCAGCTATTTTTAAAGCTCAGGAATTAACTACAATTCTTGGTTACCTTATGTAACCAAGACTGTGGTTCCTAATGCACTTCTACACATCACTTGGCAAGAATGTGAATGCCTTTGCTCACAAGGGCGGCCAGAAGCTTTTTCCTAGTTATTACAAACATTTTTAGAATATATGCGATTTCAGATTCTCTTCCAATAGCTAAAGCTTCAAGAACTGCAGTGGAAGTAGAAACATTTATCAAACCTGGCAAAAACCCCTTTGTTTAAAAAACGAATTCTTTGCTCAAATATTGTTTGCAAGGAATAAAAATCCATCATAGATGTTTTGGCTAAACACCCATTCTAGCCAGACTGCAGAAGTTTCATAAATTAAACAAAAAATATTACATATTTACTACTTTCTCTCTCCAGCAGGTCTGTAAACTCAGGCAGAGCCTTGATGCAATTTCGTTACAGAGGTTTTAGGCTAAGACTGCCTCCTGCCTGGACTGCCTGCAACACAAAGAAATTTTACTCTGTCTGAATCCATCCCTATAGAAATACTCTTAGACCGGTCTAGGGACTAAATCACTCTTTTTGTGAATTATTTTTATTTAACTAGTTGAAACGACTTCAGATTGCTCTGCTGCTCTCCCTCCCTGTGTAACAGTTCAGTCTGTCACATACTACTTAGTGAGGGGAAAAGGAATAAAATTTGGGAAAAAAAAAAAAGACTTTTTTTAACAACTGGCAGTGCCTGGCTGCCAGGGCCCCTCTGAACAGGAACCCAAGCAACCTGAGCCAGTTTAGCCTGGACCTGCGTGGAGTTGGGACCAGATTACCTCCAGAGATCCCTTCCATCCAAAATTACTCTGACTCTAGTCTAATAACCAAATGGATACCTTGTCCAGATATCATTTAAATCTCAACTGGAATTTTAGAGAGAGATATACATGAAAAAATGCTTGAAATCGAGCCAATTTGTCTGCTGAAGCCAGCTGTTTAATGTTTCTGCTAGTACAAGCACACATTTCCTGGGAGTTTCTAACCTATAGATAACGTGCATTAATCAAGTACTTTAAAGATTCCACACTAGCCAAATATTTACAGTTACTCTGCTCCCTTGACCTTACTCCTCCTATGACTTTGTTGGTTGTATTATTCTTGTCATACAGCCTCTGCTCTCTGTTTATGCAGCTGAATTGATGCAGTTATTCATCATACACCTGGTCTCCGGCACCAAGCTAATAGTCATTATTTGCTCTCCCTTACTACTGTGCCTGCTTTCTCCTTTAATAATTAACAGATATTACATCTCTAAGTGCTGCTTAGAAAGCTGGTTTGGTTAAGTAATAGACTTCCTGGCACCTAGGGTATTTTCTTTACTGAAGCTTTCAAAGAAATTCTGGCTAACTGAACTTTTTTACCCCCAAGTGCCTTATTTTTCCTTACTGACAGGGCTGGTTAACTAGCCCGGCTCTCACCGTGGCCTTCCTAAGCTTCCATGCTGAACTCAGAGTGCAGAATTTCACTCCTGACACATCTTACCCCACCTAAGTGGAGACCCTTCTTCAGGTCAAAACTGCATGCCTGCAACACAGGCACATTTCTATCAGTCTTAAAACATCCAAACCAACTCTACCAATCAACAAACTCCCCTTCTACCTCTCCCTCGCTTCCCTGTAAGGTAACACAACTAAGAAAACTCAGAAACACGCTCAAAATTCTCATTTCATAAATACTCAGCACTGGACTTCACCCCAAAGTACAGCAACAGTTGAAAGACATCATAAATAGACTACCAAAGCCAGTGTAGTTACTTTGTTTTAGGTATCACAAGAAATCAAATTACCTAAACAGAAGAATATATACACCCGCACATCATTGCTACCTGTTTCTTTTTCCATTTTGAGCTATTTTATTGGATTTGACTCATGTGTATTGGCTCTATCCTGGCTTGCCCTTGGTTTCCCCCCTCCCAAATATTTAACGTACAGGGAGCTAGAGCGCTCCAAGTTTTTTTCTCCTATGTTGATATGTGAAATGCTTTCTTTCCACAGCTTCTGACCCTTTCCATAAAATGACTTCTGCATCGGCCTCACTGCACAACCTAAATCCATCGACAAGCAATCTATCTCTCTGCCCACAGGAGGTTAAGTTTGACCCAGGCTGCAACAGCCCCTCAGTCACTTCTTTACCATGCCTTCCATGAACAGAAAAAAAAAAAAGCTTGACGACTTTTTACAGCTAGATCTCTGCACCATGTGCAAGACAGCAACAAAATAAATTCAATAGCTTTTTTAGCTCATTCGAGAGACAAGAGAGGTAGGAGCAGCAAGCCAGCCAGCACCAAAGATGGAATTTGCAATGTAGAAGTTGCTCAAAGCTTATGCCTACACTTGCTTTTCAGTTCAGATCTGGTGTGTGCTTTTGAGGCAGAACTTCCCATGTTCTCCACCTAATGTGCTTTGATTTGCATTACCAAGTGCTCTGGGAACGCAAAAAGATGTTCCCTCCAGAGAAAGCTATACCAGACAGTATGCTCCTACCACTAGCCTGTGGTCAGTCCAGGAGGACAGACCAGGAGCAGATCCCAGTACAGCCTCCCCCGTGCATCTGGAATGGGAGTCACGTCCTCAGCCCCAGGCTCTACCCCTTACGAACGTAGGGACAGCCTCAGCACCCTACTGTCAACATAGTTTGTGATATCCACATCCATTTTCCAAACTGCCTTTATTTATATGTACACATCCATGGAGAGGACAACTTTATCTACATAGCCTATACCTAGGTCTCAGATCCAAAAATTATGAGTAAAAGCATATTATACATGAGTATGTACAATATCCATTAACACCATTGTCACATGGAGGTTTTCATATCCCCTAAGAACAGGCTACACGGCTCAAATAGATTTTGACCCTGCATTTCACAGAAACAACATTTGACTAAAGAGTAACCTGTAATTTAAGCAAGTTGCTTGTTACAGGCTTAACTAGTTCACTCAAATCATACAGACTATGTGTATCTTCATCTCTACATATTACAAATGTGCATCTGATGTGCATCACTGGTTTGAAAGGGAGAGAGATTACAGTGGAGACGGACCACATTTGTCTGTGTTAGGAAGTTACAAACACCATAATCCCACGCTCACTTCACATGTAATTCACATTGTTATGTAAAGTGATTGTATTTTTAGTTTACAAGCTGTTGTACAGTCTACTCTTACTATATTCCCACAGACATCCGATTTAACTACCAAGGAACCTAGAAACAGATTTCTGCAATCGCTCTGATAAACATCTTTCTACTTCTTGCCTCTTGCATATCATCAGAGCTATAAGCACTGGTGAACTTCAGATAAGCCAAGCCCAATGTCTCTTAAATGCATGGTCAATTTGTTAGCCACGAGATTTCCTTTGAAGTTTAACTGAAGAAGACTGATGTTTTTAATTTTATATAAATATATAAACACACAAATCTGTATTAAGTGCATGTATTCATATATATGCACAACTTACACATACATAAATATATATTTGTTTAGATGTGAAAAGCTTTATGGCTGTTTTCCTATTTAAAAAAGAAATAACCTTTCTGCTTATCTGGCCTCAGATTTCTAAGGGCTTATTTTGGTTTTGTTTTCTTCCATCAGCTAGGGAAAATACATAGCTTCAATTAACGGATCAAATGGATCTAAGGGTGCACAGACATGATACTTGCTCCAAACTAAGCACCTAAAAATGGAAACAGATGACATCAGTACAGATCTGAAGATACTGACTTTTGGTTAAAATATTTGTAAAGACATTCATAGTTCAAAAATTCTATTTATCTTAAGAAAACTTTAATGGAGGCAGCCTTTTAACAGACTGCATTAAGGGAAATGCTCCATTCTCTAACGATGATTCACTGCTGATTACTTCCGATCTGTAGGTGTCCTTTGCAGACCAGCAGTCTGCTATATCGAACCCTAATACAGGGGAATAACCTTTTAGTCATTTCATTTGTATGACGGGAATCGGGAATTCTATTTTTGATCCCCAAGGCTTTTCCAGGCTGCTCACCCATATTACTTTCTCATTTCTATTTGTCATCATTACAGAGCATTTGGAGAACACGTACTGCATTTGCATTACAAAATGTTTGTTTAGACTTTTTTTTTTAATTACTGAAAGTATTTTTAAAATGCTTGGTCATCCTTAAGAAAAAGCAAGAAGAACCACTTATCCTGCACTAATAATTATCTTAACAACAACTTTTGCCCACAAAGCAAGATATCACTCCTGCTGTTCTACAGACATAGAATAGCCACAGTAACTAGTGAAAATGATAATGACAATGTATAAATACTCCAAACACCATTCTCATTCCCTGTTGCCTCCAGAGGCTGAGCTCCACCCTGGCAGACCCGTAAGAGACTTGTAACACTAGGAGTAAAACATCTAATTTCTGCTTCAGCTTGTGATTGAAGGGAAAGAAAAAGAAAAATGAATAGTCATTTGAGATGACGTTCCGTTAAATAATTACAGCATTCTAGGAAGGTAAGACACGACACATGTAACAACACAGAATTACCTTGAGTCCAAGAATCTGAACTACTTAACTCATTTGACTTCATAAAAATAGCTACATTACTTAAGAGTATACTTGGAATAAGGAATTCCTCCCACAAAATTAAAGGGTTTCTTTGCAGTCACTCAGTTCTTATGCCTGTATTTTGACACTTGAACCACAAAATTTAAGACCACTAGATATCAACTATTTGTGGTGTATGAAAATTCATTTCCATCCCGTTGAAGGGCATCAAATACCTGCATTAAAGAACACTGGGTTCATTTGTTAAAGCAGTAATACTAATAATTATTATCGTACTATATATTATTAATTAAGGATATTTTAAGAAATATCCATTCCAAATTTCTTCCTGGTATTTAACCTGATTATGCTTTTCTTTAAGATAATGTAATTGTTAATTTAGCTGGTGTAAATACAAAAATGAGAGTCAGAACAAGCAGCTGAGATTTCTTCTACTAATTAGAATGTTTATATGCAAGCCATTTTGTGAAAAGCAAAACTAAGGAATCCAATGCAGTTTGCCCGGTAAGCTCTCCTCTTCCCTTCACACACGCTATGAGGGATGACATGCCGTGGCTCACAACAAACTACTTTTGTGCCCAGAGTTACCAGCTTCCCACACGGCCTCAGCACCAGCATTCTACCACTGTTTGCTGTGGAGATGCCATTTTCATATCTTCCCATCTCTAGCTCTTTGTTTTCAGGAAAATCTTTATTTTTGCAACTTAAGCTAAGTTCAACACCACTTGAAAGAGCGGTAAACTAAAATATTACTGGGTACAAAGTCACTTGCAAAGAGACGGGCAGAGCAACCGTGTAAATCAAATGGAACCCAGAGAAAATATATTACTTTCATCAACTTCTCACTAAATTGCAGTGGAGTGGTATGCGTATTTAATTAACATATACTTGACGTTCAAGAAGAGTTGAATACGATCTCTTCTAAAGCCTCATGAGAACAGAGGGGTAACTGATGAAATCCAGACAGCAGCACAGAGGCATCGGGGGATCAATCATAGAGAGAACCAGAAACACTCACACTTCTGATTATTAAAAGAAAAAATAAAATCAATGCGAAGAGCTGCATTCATGCAACTGTAAACGTAAATCACACTAAGTGTATAGCACGTTGCAGGCGAAAGCAGATGTGTAAAAAAGAATACCATCTTATGGCAGATGCCTAAGTGAGAGCAGCCCCTGCTGAGCAGGAGCTCAGGATGGAGAGGAACAGAGGCCCTACAGGTACCAGCAGTGAGCAAAATACACACTTGTCCAAACCGTGATACAACCACACCTTCCGCAGTGCATTCCTGCTGGACGTCCATGCTATCCATGATTCTCGTCAGGCTCCCTAAAGACTTGCAGAGTAACTGGATACCTTTCCCCATTAATGTACAGCGCGCATTCCGAGTGGGGAATGAGGGGAAAGAAAAGACGGAAACATGAATGCCACAAACTCCGATCCACCCTCAGTGTGTATATTAACTAAAAGCAAGTAGTTGTTTTGGATACTTTAATGCATCTATAGGCATTAAAAGCGAGCAACAATAGCCAAGCAGACTTCTGTTACAGAAGTGACAGATGACCTACCAACAAGAGGACATTTGCAGTTACACAGCAGCCTGTAGTAACCGACCTGTCTGGGACCCCTTCATGTCATACGTCCTTCTAAAGCCTGTTCTTAGTCCTGAAAAACCTGCTCGCCTGGTGACAAACACCAGTTAGTAAGTGCCAACCTGTCTACCTCTCCGCTGTCTCTATCTGCTCCCCACATTACAGTTTGCGTTGCCTAAAACATCTCTATTTCCAGTGGCACAGTTCACCAGCCAAATGTATACCATTATGTTTCACTCTGGCTCTTTCATTTTGCCAAAATGAGTTTCTAAATAGTCGATATTACCCTAGTCTAGTTACGCCTTTTTCAAACTATGAAAAGTAGAAATGTTCCAGGAGGCCACTCTGCAACAGGTTTATTTTACTTTAAGAAACGGTCTGCCAAAGTTATCCACCATTTTTAGTGATTTAGCAGGAGTTAAAGACTCATGTCAAGTCTCCAAACTCAATCTGCCTGCTTGGGTTAAAAAAAAAGAAAACAACATAATAACAAAACAAAATGAAAACAAATAAACCACTTAACTCCTCTTAGACATTAATTTGCACATATGAACTCTGCTCCTTCTCTAGTACCAAAGCCCAAAGCAGCAATAAATAGTGTAAAGAACAATGGTAGCTAAAACTCAGCAGCAGCATTTGATGTCCTGCAGGAGAGCATAGGAAGGTATCAGAAAACCCATAAAGACTAAACCCAAAATTAAATGCAAGATCTAACTGCAGGCTCTTGATAAAGTTCCAGTAAAAAAAGCTACTCAGTAGCTTCAATTGCTCGAACTTTGAAAACTGTGAACAAGAAAACTGAATAAAGTGCTATTGAGGCGTCTTCTCAGTAATTATTACTGCACTTCAAAGTCAATAAACAGGTAAATTGTTTATACTTGGAACCTAGGGCAATACCAGACCACTGAAGGCACTAATGGGGCAGAAGTTAAACATCAGCTGTTCTGCAGTAACTACAAGCACTTGCCTATTCTTTGACAAACTGCAGAAACTACAACGTTCTTTTCTCTTCCTAAATCGCAAGATGAACTTCCAGCTGATGAGCTACTTGTCGGAGTAACTCACAGCCACGGTCCCACTGGGCAACTTGCAGAGACAACCACCCCCACAACTTCGTCATGGGTCAAACCCTACATGCCTCACAGATTTTAGAAGTTACCTGGTTTTAGGAGAACATATGAGCACCGAGTGCCAGCACCTCGCTATTTCTTAACACGTATTTTTACTCACAGACACAGGCTCCTTTTCCAAGACTCACTCTATCCCCCCCTCATGGCTTTCTCTTTGTGATGTTATAACCCAGAGAACACATTTTTGTTCAGTAATTCAGTATCCAAACACAGGCTCCCTTCTTATTCATTGTTTTGGGAGATAAAACTGTTCACCGACACAAGCTAACAGTTTTCGACATGCCCAACAGTCAGGTCCCGATTTGGTAGGGAAACATGACATCACCACTAAAGCCATTCACACGGGTAAACTAGTTTCAATCCAATTATCTCCTTCATAGGAAGAGATCCCAATCTCTCAATCTGAAAAAAAAAAACACAAAAAAACTAGTACATTAAAAAGAGGTTAACTTTATAAAGGTGCTCTGAGAAAATATATTTAAAATGTAAACTAGAAGACCAAAGAGGAAAACAAGTTACAAACCAATGAGAACAACATCATCTTGTGTTTCCAAAGGTAGTTGTAAATATCTGTGGACTTCAATTTTAACACTCTCAGTTTTTGCCTTGGATATGAGACACTCGGCCAGCCTGCCAGTTAGTAAAAATCTCCATATAATGATTCCATTTAAAGTCTATAATGTCAATTTTCTTCATGTGTTTCAGTGGAAGAGAATTGAGTCAGAATTTCCCAACTTGACAGAGAACATTTTGTATTAAACATGACACAGTAAAAGGCTTGAATTTAAAATTAAAGAGAAAAACATCAGGTTTTTTAAAAATGCAAATGCGACTTCTAGTTTTAGGAGTTCAGATGCCACATACACAAAATAACACCACCACCACATTCCAAACCAAGCACCTACTTTTGAGACACATGACCTTCAGAAAACAAAACTTGCAGAGGTGATTCACTAATGCAATAACATCTCAAAAGAGAGGAGAGACCTGAACTTGCCTCCCCATCCCTCTCCCTCCACCCCAGCTGCTGGCTCATCTGGCCCTATAACTTTGCAACAGGTCATAACAAAATAGTTTAGAAAGTCATTCCAGAAATATACCAAATTACCCAGAGACCACTTTGTTTACTTTGGTCAATAAAACACTGTTATCTCTCTTACAAAAGGCCATACTGTTTATACAAACAAATTTGGCTTTCATGCATCAACCATCTATTTATTTAGCAAGATCAGCTATCACTGTAAATCAATTTCTTTGCAAATGAGAAACACAGCTGCTGGAAAACCTACTGAAAACTCTTTCCTGCATCCAGTATTTGGACATGCAGCAGAACATACGACAAGACTACCAAAAAAAAAAATTATCAGCACCGAATCTAGTGACACACTAAAACAACATGCCTGCCTTAGATTTTACAAGCATTTTTAAGGAAAAGAGATCATGAAGTGTTTACTTAATAGTTTTCCATTTAAAATATAAAAGTTGTAGTTGAAAAGCATGACAAGAAAAGGTTACAAATGCTATTCAAACTGGGTACTATCAGGAGGATATGGAAGATAGGCAACTAAAAGGTAACTCAAAGAATCTGTACTACAGGTTGGTTATTACATGAGTAGCTTTCAAGAAAAAAAAACGCACAGTGAAAATGAGTGTTGTTTATCAGTTCTGTAAAAAGCATTAAAAGAACAGAAATAATCCCTGATCAACCTTGAAATTTTATATAATTTTTGGCCTAGAACAGCCATACAAAGAGGTCTTACAAAGGGGAATTCACTCAACACAGGCATCTAAAAGGCTTGCGCCTCTTTCATGACTCTTTCTGATGACTGAGGTCAGTACCACGCTTTCAGAGTGCAACACCCTGCAAAACAGCAACTTGGAAGACCCCAACTGAACAGACAGTATCACCAACAACAGCTGCAATACTACTCGGTTACAAAATCTAATAGACATTTCAATGGGAATTAAGTGGCTTCAAAACAGACATGCTTCACTACACAAGTCAAGTATTTGGCTGCAGAACTCTTCCCAAATTTGAGTATCATGGATGAGTTCTGTTGGCAGCCCATAAAGTAAGAGTTGGGGATGGGGAAGCACAAGTGCAAACAGAGCATTAAGCTGGGCTCATTACAGATTTTGCTCACTGAAGTTATTTGATTTGTTAATCTTTTCATCTGGTATTTTAAATTTCAAACTCAGCCAGAGGTATAATGGCTTCAAACTGGAAGAGGGCAGAACTAGGTTAGATATCAGGAAGAAGTTTTTCACTCTGAGGGTTGCGAGACACTGGCCCAGGTTGCCCAGAGAAGTTGTGGATGCCCCATCCCTGGAGGTGTCCAAGGCCAGGCTGGACAGGGCTTGGAGCAACCTGGGCTGGTGGGAGGTGTCCCTGCCCGGGGCAGGGGGTTGGAACTAGGTGATCTTTAAGGTCCCTTCCAACCTAAACCATTATATGGTTTTAAGTCAGATTCATTGCAAGCAGTCAATCTCTGCAGAACTCCAGGGGATGCTCAGAAGGATCATGACATCAGGCTCTGGCATCAGGAGAAAGAAGGTGCATGTAAGGAAAGTTTGAGACTTGGATGCACGTGATGCATTTAGTGCTGTCTGCTGCTAAATGCATGACAGCTTCTGAATGGCCTACAAGCAGGCAAGAAGTATTAGGTCAAGCTGTGACTACAGTGATGACATCTGGTTCTAAACAACTGCCTGAATATACATACACTAAAAAAAAATAGCCCTTAGTGGGTTTTTTAGTTTTTTTTTTTTAATGTTCAATAGTCTCTGAGCAGTAAAGAACTACAGTGCATTTTCACAGAAGGTCTCACTAAATCACAGAAAAGCTTTCTGAAGCCCCAAGTCAAAAAGCTTAAATGTTTAGGATGAGACCAAAAAAATCCTGATGGCCTTCAAGTTTATTTGAAAGACGGATTACTGAATATTATGTAAGGCGCAAATCTCAGAACTATTCCCCATTGTATTTACAAATATTATCAAATTTTACAAGATCATGAATTTTCATAAAAAGTGACATTTTCAAAAAGCTTCTCTTGCTTTAATCCTCCTCCTTTCTTTTGATAGGATTAAATGCTGAAATGGCAGGCGGTTAAATAAGCACACTGAAATGCCAACTGTGAGGCATTTAACTCCATGTATTTACAAATTAATGTTTCACAGTTGCTTCAAATTTTGACATTATAGTTGAGTGTCTTCAGGCAACTCATTTCAGAAGGTGCTGGATTTGATTTACATTATTTCTCATTTTATATTCATATGCTACGGTACTGGAATACCTTGAAGTTTCCCTTAATCCCTGATAAAGGAAATTCAGTTTTATGAAAGGCTGAGAAATAATGCTTTGTTTTTATGAACAGGTACTAACCAGCCTGCCTACAGGAATTTCAAAGTTAACATTAAATTTACCCATAAAAGCCCATATCCATCAAGATAACCTCCCCAAAATAAGTGAAGATCATGGCTTATGTATGTGTATGCATACACATATACACACACACAAATTCAGAGTGCAGTATCGAAAGACAGTGCTACTGGTCTTCCCCTTCAATTACTTGAGTGCTGACCACAATGTTCAGAATGAACTGGAGAAAACATCAAGAATTCCTAAAAAAAGTGGTGGGATGCTTATCTTAATTCTTTAATTCTTTTTATTATTAGGTTGCTTCAGAGGATATTTGTGTGCTCCCGAGACAGCTGCTGCAAAAGTATAGTCCTACGGGCTACTAGACGTGGTGGTTTAGATGGAATTTTTTACTTTGCAGAACATGAAATGCAGTTTCTGTTAGTATTTACAGGAGGAGGCTCAAAAAGAACAAAAACAAAACCAAAAAACCCACAAACCAGCCACCAACAAAACCACCCCCACTTACTACCTTCAGGTATACAAAACTGTGGCTACTCCTACAGTACCACCTCAGCCAATGTATTAGTTGAAACCAGAATTTAAAGGTGTTTTCTTAGATTATTTAACTTGATTATTTCAAGATCAATAACAATTCTCTTGTGCTCCTAAACTTCTATTAAAAAAAGGACAGACTTACACGAAAACTTGCAACAGATACGTTGGTAACTGACATTTCA
Organism: Dromas ardeola; assembly: GCA_013398915.1. Taxonomy (NCBI): domain Eukaryota; kingdom Metazoa; phylum Chordata; class Aves; order Charadriiformes; family Dromadidae; genus Dromas; species Dromas ardeola. Next base: position 147,090 of record VYZM01018180.1, read on the forward strand.
GTGGACACAACCCTTCACAATTATGACACAGCCCCCATTTATTATCTACAAACATATATCTAATTATTTAGACATATCTAATTGTTTAGCCCTAGAACACCTGTCTAGTAATCCAATGCTGCTAATGCTAATTACTACATCCTACCCATACATAATTAAGTTTTACATAGCAATGCAGTGATTAACGTTAATTCCAGCAGTATGCACTACTAATTAAGATATTTAAGAATGTTTACACCTGTCACATGGGAACATGCCAAATCACCTTGCTGAAATCTTATTGGTGTTTGACTGATTTGACAAACAGCTTAGAAGCCTGAGACACCTTTGTGTTATAACAGACACTTCAATAATGCTCCAGATACATTCAATAACACAGCATCTTTTTTCAGAACCGATTTTGACACCTAAATAATGGGATCAGACTAAAGTCTCGCCAAAATTCATTATGAAGTATTAAACCTGTCTAATCTTTTATCACTACTACTAACATAATAAAAAGAATGAAAGTGCCAGGAAGTATAGAAAGTTATGAGAATTTTCCTCAGGAGCGTTGCAGAATATAGTCTGAATCAGAGGATGTATTGTCATGCCTATGTGAGACTCTTAAAAATTAGAAGCTTTTAAACTAGAACAAGTTTGTCCACTTTTTACTTCAATTTCTCTGTAGTTTCTGAAGCTGTTATTCATTCCAACAACTTAATTTCAAATAATTACTACACACATGGGCATTAAAAGAAGGATTTCATATTGAAACAATATTAGAAGGTATTACGATGAGCTGCCTTGTGGTTAAGATTGCATTACAGCTAAAAAATCGTGATTAATGATACAAGTAAACTTTTTGTTTGGAAAATACCAAAGCGTCTTTTCTTTCTATCTTCTTATTTAACTATTCACACAGTTACCGTTTCCCAGAAAGATAACTAAGCTCCAATGTTAAGTGTGTTAGCAACACTTCTTATTTTGTTGAAAGCCTTCGGCAATACTCTTACCACCCAGCAAGTTCTCCTAGTATTCTGTAACTTACCTTGCATATTTATCCAATTTCCTAAGGAAGAGACTTCCTCTGTTGAACATAAGCTGAGAAGCAAAAAGTAGTTCTGCAAGTCGCTCATTTTCAGCTTCCATATTCTACCATATCAAGATTTTCAAAATCAGGATCTTAAAGTTAGGCTGCTTATCTAGCGACCTAAAGTTCAAGGTGATTGAGCACAGCGAATTCTTCCTACTGACAGCAGAGCTAGAGAGCAGCAACTCAGACCACGGAGTCTCTGCTCTCTGCCAGGCAGCGTAAACAACGCTTAATGAAGGACTGCACCATAGATGCATAGAAAACCCTTCCATACATTGCAGGCCAGATTTTCAAAAGCTTAAGAAATTTTTAAAACCTGACCTTTCATTTTAGATGCTGAAACAGAAGAGGAGTTCTTGAGAGTCTCACCCCGAGTACTTTTCTGTAGTTTTAAAAAGGAGCCATTCATCCTCCATCAGTTTAGTCCTACTGCCACCTGCTGTCACAGACACACTGGTGCCACGCTGTCTGCAGTGTTTTTTCTTTCCTCTTTTGTTAAGAGTGTCAAAGAATATATTCCAATATTGCTACTCAAAATTATCTAAAAATAAACACAAATTAATTTGTCCAGAGAAACGTAATGGTAAATAAGTGTAGTGCCACCTTCACTGCTGGAGCACCAACCCTGCAGATACCTGCATGGTTTCACACACAGCGTATCCCAACAAAGGGGTCATTCCCATGAGCAAGTATTAGCAGGATTGCCTCCAGATCCCAAAATAATTTTTTGAATGCTGACAGTATTGCTTGTTTCTTGAAAATTTTGAAATTATTATTATTAGGAAAGAGTTAAGACTATGAACTGGCCAGACTACTACAGCTGAATTCCTCCTACCTGATCCTTATGTGATCATGCAAAGAGGCTTAACTCTTTAGATCAAAACGTTAAAAAAAATAAAGACTGCTGCATAAAACAGATTAAACAAAAAGGTCTGAAAAAAAACTGCCTCGTACCTAGTGCTTCAACGAAGTCTAGCAACTTCCAGAGTTAAGCTAATTCAGCAATTCCTCTCAGGACCACTGGAACACTTTATGCCACCACCCCACCCTTCTTCTTTCCACTGCCACTGGAGCAATCACATTGCAAGCCAGCTCAGGGAGTTGACATGGCTAACTTGTAACCACAAACACCACTGACTGCCTCAGGGCCAGGCTGAGAGAGAGCCAAGACAGAGGTAACTCTGGAAAATGTAGTCCTGAGCTGCCATCGGTTTCCATGATGTCCACGCGCCAGCTAAGTTCTTCTCTGAAGTGTCTTGGTCTGCATCACAGCTGCAGGCTCCCCACTTGTTACTTCCCTTCCACACTCAGGAAGCTAATTGCCACCCAGTGTTAAGGGTTCCGAAGAAAGCACAGGTGAACCTCTACCCTCCCTTCAAGTTTTTCACTTGACTAAGAATACAGCAGCTAAAACACCATGGCTTTCTGTCTGTCTGTCTGTCTGACAGGCTTTCTGTCTGTCGCTCAGCCATACATCCTTTTTTGGAAAAACATACAGAGTAAGATGAAAACTAGTTTCATAGCATTTGTCACAAGGAGTTTTAAAAACAATGCAAAGTGGAATTTAATTGCAGAAATTGAACAAGATGCTGAAATTCTGGATTCTTGATGCTCCGGTGGGAAAATGACGGTCATCTCCAAACACTAGTCCAGTTAGATATAATAAAGGCACAGGGTTTAAGCTAGCTGCACTCAGACAGCAGAGGGTAAAATGCAGGACATTGATTTTTGTTCCACTGATTTCTTTGCATGAAACCAATTGTTAACATAAAGTCTTTTTAAAGCTTCTGGCTTTTCCCACCCCCCC
>VYZM01018180.1:152573-165787 GCA_013398915.1 Dromas ardeola
CTGATAGACCAATGACACAGTTACTCAATGCAGTTAGACAGATTCAAAAAGATACACAAACTCCACAGGGAATTTTCCAGCGGTATTTACGGTCCCTCTAAAATACCAGCAGAGCAAGCTATTTAGCTGGTTTGTACTGGTGGCAAATAAGATAGAAGAACAAGGACAGGAGACAGCTCACAACAGGAAGAAAACATAATTTTCAGCCAGAACCTTAACATAAGGGTCACACGGAAAAGAATTAACCATAATGAGATTTCACCTCAGATTAGGTTACCAACACCCAACTTCAAGAAACATACCACAAAACAACATAACCAGACATTTGGACTTTAAAGAGCAGCACTGGTCTGTGGATGCTTCATGCTGGAGTTTGGAATCCAATTTCCAATTTCAGAAAGACAAAGAGGAAATTAATTGCTACTACACTATGGAAATTTGTTTGAATAATACTGTCATTAATATGCAAACAGAGGGTGTATTCTATAACACAGCTGCAGATAAAGACTGACATTAAGATTGTGTCACAACACACCCAAAACAACTGGATATTAAAGAGATACCTATATCCTACAGATTTAAAATTTGTAAATCAGTATGAAAGGGTGTATGAAAGATACCCTAAAACAAAGTTTGTAAACCCAGCTACAGTTAAATCAATAAGGAAGTGTGATTAAATTACCACGAGTACTTAAAACATGCATACAGAAAGTGAATTTCTGTTCCTTCCCCAATTCTAAATTGGGTGGTTCCCTGCAGCAAGCGAGCACGAGGTAGAAGAGAATGATTCAACAGAGCAGCCACAGATATGAAAATAATGGTTTGTAGCCATCCTGCTTCCCATGCTGAGGGCTACGAGGGCTCCAAGACATGAAGAGTTTGTCCTCTGACACAGAGGAACAGAAGCACATGGAGGCTGGGGTCACCTCCACTCCCGAGCCGAGCACCTCAGCAAGTCGTTACAGTCTTCCGGAAAGGAGGATGAATAACAAGGCTATCAATTTTCCTGCTTTTTGTAGGATGATGCTGAAGTGCTGATATGCAAATCTAACAAGACTCTGGTATATACAGGCAAAGTACACACCAACCTTTAGTAACATATTATTTGTTACCAGGTACATACATTCAGCAAGCCGAATTTATTTCCTTTACAATCCTTTCCTAATTTTTTTTATTATTATTTTAACTGTGGCCTTTCTATTTGCAAGTATTTTAGGAGCTGAAATAAGCAGAATATTTCCCAGATTTTAAGAACGCCAAAAGCAGATTCAATATCCACATACTTAAAAGGTACCACTGCCACACACTGAAGTCCAGAAAAGGAAAAGAACCCATAAAACTCCAAATGCAACAAGTCAGCCTCAGGTACGCTCTGTGGTATTTTACTAAATAAATGTCTTAGGAAAATTTCCTTGTCCACAAATGTTACGTAGTGAAACAAATGTTAATTTAGAAAACCCACTTGGTGACATAGTTTTAGAAGAGTAATCTCATCTAATATAATCAGAGTTTACAGGTTAAGACTTTCTTCATAGGGTATCTTTAAGAAAAAAAAACACCACAGCAAGATTTAACAGCACATTGCTTTGTCTTCCCCTTTTTCTTAAAAACTTAAGGTAATGACAAATAACAGCATTTTTGCAACAATTGAGTTCTGTGAGGGCACTGTACTTGTACAAGAAAACTTACATTTTCAACAGGTCAGACAAAAAATTTGCAAAACATATTCCTTATTATTTTCACCAAAGTTCCCATCCTTTCATTAATTTAATTTTAAAAATATGCAAAGTTTATTTTTTCTTTCAACAGCACGACTGCAAGAAAATTAATACGGTCAAGCCTGCAATTAGAAAAGAAACAGGTGCAAAAAGTGCAGGTTGTGTGAAGGATATAATGAAATTAAACTGGACATTTATAACGTACAAAAAAATTCCTAAACATTTTATCACTATAGTTTCACCTCTGTATTTCAGACTTAAGCAGAAGTAGAACTCCGTTACCAGACTAGATGGAATATAATGTCAGCGGTCAAGAATCCTACTCCAAATCCTGTGCAGAAGTCAAAGAATACTTTGTACACAGAACACAAATTCTGTACAAAATACAATTAATACAGTACTACTGTACTGAGAGAGAATATAAAAACATTCTAGGGCACTGAGAAAAATGAAAAAACACACAGAAATTAAAGTGATCTTTCATTTCTGGAAGAAGAACGATTGCCAAGTAAAATGTTCAGGTCCCAGAGGCAGCCATGAGTGAAAGAGTTCCGTATTCCAGCATGGAGATGCTACACTGCAAAAGAGCCACTGAGAAGGGTCCCGGGCAACGTTCACACCAGCTCACATACAGCAGTGATGAAAAAGGGAAATTCTGTCATTGTTACTTCTGTATATATTGTATATTTCTTCTACTACTACCAAAATCCTCTATGTGTCTTTCAGCTTCTACCTCATCAATATCTTCAGGTCCAAAGTAAGCAAAATAGTTACTCACAGGGGACTATGTTAGTTCAAGAAAGGATGGGACGCCTGGAAAATCTGAGGAATAGTAATTGGGACCAGAGTTGTACATCCAGAATGAGAGGTGTCTGTTGAGACATACTTTTCAAGTGTGCGTCCAGAAATTCCAGGCTGCATAAAACAGTCAGATTAAGTCAGACCTGAAGCTTAAAAGGCCCAACAAGCCAGCAACTGCATCCTCTCCCAGCCATCTGATAAGCATCTGTGACAGCTGAAAATACTGAGGGGTCAGATGATGATGTCAAACTGAGCAATCTGGCTTCTAAAAGGTAATGGAAAGAAACACAACACTAGCGATATCTTGGCAATGTTACACAGTGTTTCAGCTTCAGGAACTAAAGAGTACTTAAAAAAAATTACTTTCCAACCTGAAAACAACTGCACACATCTTAAGGCAGTTATTTTGAAATGAAAAAATATAAATTTTCTTATAATGAAAATACTACTGGACTGAAATTGGAGACTACCTATAAAGGGATATCAGGAGTTCCCTTACTCAGTACGAGCAGAGAGGAAATGCTCCTGGCAGCCAAGGAGTGCAGAGTCATCCACTACTCTTGGGTCATTCGCAGAAATTATATCACAAAGCTAGGGAGACAGGTAAGCAGCAATTTTATTACAAAAAAATAATTACTGCTGTGGCCCACACAGTCCTTAGAAGCAGAAGAGTATTTTCTGGAAATCCGTAGCACTGGTAAACCACACTATAAAGCAAATACAGTTCACAAACAGTTGTACAAAGCTACAGGAAAAAAAGTACAAAAAGGAGCTCATATGGTAATAAAAGCAACAAAAAGAACAGGTTAAGAAAGAAAGTCTTGCTGCAAACCAGAGTTTAGGTCATGAAGAGCAGAACGGCACATGACTAGATCAAAGCCTAAGCACTACTAGGATAAGATCTAACATAAACTAAGAACTAAGAGGTCTCACAAAAAAAATCCCAAACAAACCAAAAGCCCACACACCTTTTCACCAGCTTTACAGAGAATGATTCTCTCTCCAATGAACGAAGGAAGCAGACTTTCTTTCAATTATTTTGTTCAAGACAAAGACAATAAATAAAGCCTTATAAAGTTATTTGGATTAATCTAAGTAAGACTGAGTGAAACAATTATTTCCCCTTGCTTACAACATAATACAATAGGATAATTACAGCATTTATACTGTCCTGGAAGGAGATTCATAATTTGGTGTGCAAAACAAAAAAAAAAACAACAGGAAACCCAAAAAAAGGAGAATGCTCAGACTAGCTCGTAACTAGGCAAAACTCAAATGAAAGGCAAATACATGCGCCCACACACAACGTAGAATTGCCTCAGGAACTTGCTGCAACTTTCATTTGTTCATTTTTGCTTAAAAAAATAAAATATATTTCTTGATTAGAGCTCAGTCATAACACCAAAGCTGCTACTTTTTGAATCAGAACAGGCCTACAGCTATAATTACTACAACCTTAAGAAAAATGTGTACTTGCTTAGTCAAGATTGAGCAAAATACCACAAAACATACCTTGTACATTCAATTAGCGTGACTTTTAGTCGACCTTCTGTCAATAGAGAATCCTGTATACAGAGGTCTCGATCTTCATATTCATCAGGTGGCAGTACTTGAAGTGGAAAAAATGGCTTGAACCTGAAAAATACAGAAGAAATTCATCTTAATTCAAACGATGTAAACACACACAGAAATTAAAAAAAACAATAGGATTACAATGAGTCTTTAACACTCCTAAAGAGACATACCTACCATTCCTACATATTCATTGGTCAAAAGGAACAGGTAGAAGCTACTAAAGCTTTTTGAATGCAGAAGACTGGAGAATATATAAGCAAAGATTGCTTCACAGGAATAGATTTTGAGTTCTATTTACTAGTGCAGATAACATTGAAAAAACGGGACGCTGATCACATCACAGAGTGTGTTTATGATTGCAAGCATGTTTTAACACAAGAGTTCCTTTTGCAGTAAATATCTTACCAGGTCTTTATTTTAAGTTTTAAGTTCACCTGCATAAAACATCACAGCATTGAAAGGCAAAAATATACTAAGACCCTAAAGCTTACATTTTTATGACACTGCTGTACTTAAAGAAGTGCTGCATCCTAATAAACAGTACACTTTAGTTACACAGATTGATATACTTCTCTCATTTCGTGAAAAACATTCGGTTGCTCTTTTCAGCCAGACTTCTTGAACCAAAATAAAGATCCAGGTATTCTAAATATTTGCCCTTGAGCTTTATTTCCCTCATCACAGCATGCGAGTCACAGGAAAAGCAATTCATGTTGAAGATACTAAGTGTTTTACACACGTTATCTCACCACATAATTCACTCCCTTTGATTAGAATCCGCCGAGTTATAAATACCGATTTCATTTCTAAGCGATAGCGCTTGGGTGTCGGACACAAGCGGGATCTGAGGGGAGGAAGGAGGGGGAGAGGCCATGCAGCTGCAGCCCCATCACATGGCAGACACACACACGCGATCCTAACAGCAAAGGGCCACAACCCTGCAAATGGAAAAATATCATGGAATCCGCACCAGCCTTTACGTAAATCATTTGAAAAAGGACTTGCAGGGTATTCCTTCTTTCTGTTTTTATTTATTGCTCCTATTTCCTAGCGCTGTCCCATGCCTTGGTTTCCATCCCCTCTCACTGGCACGGCCTCCCAGGGATTATTTCTGCGGAGAAGACTCACAAATAGCAGGACACGAGCCCCACTGCCTGCGGGACGGATCTGCCATTTCATGAGAAAGAAGTCTTTCATAAGTCCCGTTTGCTCAACCAACAGAGGCATCTGCTTGTCACATTCTGAGATCACAATATGTTCAGGAAACAGTCACATGGATCTGAACTGAAGAGTTTCACAAATTCAAATAAATAATTAAGCGCCCTTTAACTGTCGGCACACTCTTCAGGAGGGAGCCCGGCGCTCTGACTCAAGACACTGCGTTTCTGTACGAGCAGCAGCCTCACAGAGCCATGAGAAAGACATTTCTTTTGTTCTCCTTGTGAATAAATACAACTCAACACTCCAGCTATTTTCCTGAAATCCAATTCAACTTCTAACTTTCATTTGCTTCCAAGTTTCTCCCTCATTAAATCCTTCAGGAAGAAAACAGTTTTGAAATTGGTCAAAGTATTAAATTTTAAAAATATACATAAATTGAACAAAGTATTTAAATCTGCAGATGAAAAATACGAAACAGTTAAATCACTCTGGCCATGGTTTAAGCTTCAGTATACCAATAAACAACCGACCCAAAATATGTCTTGTATGTGTCCTAACTGGGTTGTTATTTTGCTTCTAATCTTCCTTCTAGTTCTTGAATTATTAAAGGAATAGTAAGCGTCACAAGAGTGGGGAAAACACCACTAAGATGACCTCGCAATTTTCACTCTACAAACTCCTAAGACTTATTGTCACTTCAGGGCCTGGCCACATTCCCGCTCAGAGCCGCCCGGAGCCAGCACAGCTCACACCTCCCCACGCACTTCTCACCTCGAGGACAAGCAAAGGTACCCTCTTTCTTTTACAAATGATTTCCCCCCCCTAGAAACACAGATTCAGCTCATTTTGTTTGGCAAAAAAGTATCAGTTAGGCAACTACAATGAAAAATAATACCAAGTTTTGAGTGAATAAATACTTGTACTTCTTTTTTTAAATTATTTTTCAGCATAGTACCAGCAATTGTCCATATACGTTCTCCCAAAAACGTATTCAAATAGTTTTCCATGGGAACCACAAAGTAAAGATGAGCAACACCTCAGTGAGCTATTGAAACACGGTTTTTGGGGAGGTAGGAACAGAAAAAGAAACTGGATCCAGTACCACCCTGGTAACCAGAGAGGTCACCATCACCTCTCTGAATTTCTGCAAATGCCAGGCTTAAAAGTGTTAGCATTGATGAGGCCTTTCCCTTATACACACCATAAAACAGCCTGCAGGCTATTTAACAAAACCCACAAACCTGGACAGATCTATTTTCAATACTAAAAATAAGCAGAATATGCAAAATAACACAAAATAACTGACTAAAATATTCCAGTAAGGAGGCCGACATATTATCTACACATTCAAACCAAAAATCTCATCTCTCAAATAACTTCCGAACAAAGCATTAAGCACAGCACACACCGCAATCTTTTGCTACAGCATGGAATGATGAAATAATCCTCAAAACAAGCCATTTTTCCTGCTTAATTAAGACATAATGTTAACTATAATTTTGGTTTCTTTTTTCAATTTTTTTTAAAATGAATACCAAAAAAATAAATTAAAGAGGAAACAATTCTAAAGTTTTTATATACAGTAATATGCAAAACACTTAACAGTGTATGCTGGACTTTGTGTAGCACTAGTTAAATTTTCTACAAATATGGGATTAAACACAGCCTCAACAACATTTTTAATTTACAACAAGCACTTATGTTCACATTCTTACCACTGAAACTAATTTGCAAAATCCTTAGCAAAACAGCCTGACACATTTCCATTGGCTTTAGAAACATACACATAGCTAAATATCCCACATTAAATGCATTTGTAATGTTTAAGTGCTGCCTAGACGTTTACCAATTTTATAACACCGTACTTATTTCTTTAAGATAATTTACTGAGAGTTTGTACATTTCCAAAATTAAACATTGGACAAATTACTATTTCAAGTATATTTCAATTATGTATTAGTTAAGTGAACTGTTGACGGATTATTTAAGTACAAGATAACCCAAATCTATTTGGAAGACTTTACAGACCCCGACGGTGACAGAGGGTGACACGGCAAGACTCTGAGCCCTGGTGGTGTAAAACCACACGTTGGCAACCTGCAACCCACACACGTAACAGGCAATGCAGGGTCTCCCACCATTTTCCCTGTGGTAGGGAAAGGCTGTGAACTACCCTACCTTTTAAAAACAGTGACAAACAACGACAGGCACTCCGAGGAGCACGTTCTTACAGAGCCAGCACTGCTGCAATTGCGTTCGGTCCAGCAGGAGCGCAGCACAACAGCAAGGGACATGCTCCTCTCTGCAGAGAAACCAGAGTCCCCACCTCTGCAAGGTCTAATTTTCCTCTTTGAAAACTATCATGTCACTAGACAAAACGTAATCATGAAGTTTGTTTCGTAAAGTGTTTACAGTAGGGACAACAAAACACACTTTTAATATGAAAGCAAAGCTGTATTTCATTGTATTAAAGTACCATGAGTAGGCTTTTAGCTAATAATGCCAATAACATAATTCAGTAAACAAGACAAGAGATACAAACCCTGCAGACTACAATATCTTTGCTGGTTCCGTATCTTCCTGTCCCAAACTTCCCTATGTAAAGGAGAGGTAAGTTTCCTATCATCCTGTGTTTGTTATTATAACGTAGAACTTACTTTATTAAATACCTTATGTAAATAGCCTTGCTGTAACTTCTATAATAGCTTTAAGAGTGTATTTTCTAACCTCTAATGTTTAGTCCATCTTTAAAGAGCAGAAGTCCACCAATGAATAAATGCCTTAGAAATTCATCGCACTAATGAAAAAAAAAAAAAAGCTTGTGTGAACTACCAGTTAGACTCTATTCAAAAAGTCTCTAAAGAAACCCTGACAACAAAATAAATGCTGCAGTTAATCTCAGCTGGTCTCTGCCCTCATCACAGCAGCCGTCCCAGGACCTGGTCGGTTCTGCCAGGATGCTCTTGGGAAATCAAGACTCTCGCTTTGCAAACTCTGAACAAGGCAGAGAAGGGGGGGAAAAGTGGTTTCTATTTGGCTGTCTAGATCTTAAATACTCATTCAGTATTCTCAGCTTCTTAACTTTAACCGGTAACTAAAAAAAGTGAATTATGTATATTGGTGAACCTCCATCAGTGGAGAACAAGCCCACATGTGGTTTGCAATCGGTCCGTTCACTGCTGCAGCCCGAGAAAAAGGGTTTAAGCCATGACAATGGTTGCTCCTGACAGCACAACAGCTGAGAAAATGTTACCAAAAGGTACTTAACAAGAAATATAGTACCTTTCTAAACACTGCTGAGCTATTACCAGGTTCTCCAAGGCAGATTTTCATTGCAACTATATTAGACCCCTTTCAAGTGGTGTCTAATGCTGCCATCTCCTTATTCGGCAAGGCCAAAATTCATGCTCATGTCACAAACCCTTGCCCTACAAAGCAGGATTACACCAACTCAATCCATATATCCAAAAGCCTCCTTCCTTCTCAATTCCAAACCTGTGAAATACTAAACAACTATCAGAAGGCAGATTCTGCGTGGGAGAGATTTTACTATCTTTCAAACCATATTTATTAAGCCTTTGTAAACTTTTCAGCTTTTCCAGAGGAACAAAATAGGCACATAGTAGCTACACAAGAACACAGACACCTTCACCACCACCACACCCCCCCCGGCCCAAAGACCCCGCTTGGATATGGCATGCCATTAACAACAGTCTTTAAAGATGCCTTATATTAGATGCTTATAGTGTGTTTTCAATTTGTTTTTAAATTATCAGTCTCCCTCCAGAAATTTATCAGCTTGTTTGTCCAGAAGTCTACAATTCAAATAGGCCATCATTAAGAAAATATTAGTTAAACCCCAGCATTTTAACTTAATAATACGAATAAAGAGGAATAGCAATCAAACTTGATGTGAAATTTTATCAAGTGAAAAAACTATAAAAATAATATTTAGAAGAAACTGTCAAGTAGCAAAAGTGTTTCTCAACAAATACGGCAAGGCACAAACAGCAAAAAAGTCATTTCACATGAGGAATTAGGTCAGATGATTATACTAAAACATAATTAAGGTGAAGTTAATTAACATACAGGATTAAAATTATTCTAAAAGTAGCATAATACTGAGCTTTTCCACATACAAAGACAAAAATGTTTCTAGACACTGCAGGCAGCCAGCATGGCCCTTTCATACGAAAGGCTTCTAACTCCGCTCATGCCATATTTCAGACTCAGCTCTCTTCTCACCACCACCGCACTCAAAGTCTGGATCAAAATCACATCTGAATAAAAACCAAACCCAAACAAACAAATCAAGTTTATTCCCCTCATTTTGGGTGTTTTCAGCCCCTGAATTATGCTGTTCTTCCTTCCAGTTGCCAGTTCTGTGGAGGAAGAACTCACCTACTTGGAACAAGACTGTAATTGAGTGGTTTAGTTTTTAGAAATGCCTGACCCATATTCACATTAATTTGTATTCAGTGTTCTGGGATGATTGTTTTGTGATCCTTTAGCCAACTTTTAACAGAGAAAAGGACAGGAGTCTTTTATACCTTAGTTTAATTAAACTATTACCTAAATTAACTGCTTCTACCAGTACCTAGTTAACGACAGTATTTTTAGTTGCATGAGGAAATCTATTAAGAACTGGGGGAAGAAAAAAAATAATTAATTTATCTGGCCAAAGATAACCAAGCACTTATGTGTTTCTGTTCACTGCATCTGTTAAGAATATCCAGAATCATGGTAAAAAAAAAATAAATGTTAAGTGCTAAACACAGACAGGAACAAACTTCAAAAGCTCTCAGGGCTCCATTTCCTACTTGAAGGAGCAGAAAGACTTACAGCTTCATTCGTAAACGCAGGACGAGGCTACAATTTTGTAGAGTTTTTGCTAAGAAGTGAGAACACTTTTCTAGAATAAGGTCTGGGAAAAGTTTTAAATTATTCTCTGGTTTTATAAAGCAGTTTGATATCTAAAAGTGGCCTAAAAGTTACTGGATATCTGTTTAAGACCGCATTAATCACTTGTATTACATGAATTCCAGCACTACTTTACTGCCATAAAGATTAAACATCGTCAGGTTTATGAATTTTTTAAACGAGTTACATTAACTGAACATTTAAATCCTAATAAACAAGGCAAAAAGAGACTTTAAATCTCAGAAGAGCCCACCAGCTAAAAATGCATCTTTACCATAAGGCTACTTTGTATACATTGCAAGTCTTAGAATTTTGTTTACCACTTTAAGTAAAAATGAAATAAAAATCTAAAGTCAGACTGTGTTTAGTAAAGCATCAGTTCACTTTTGTACATGCTACTGTATTTGAAGATTCTAGTATCTAAAATATTTTTGAAAGAGTAATTGCTGAATTTATTTTCAGTTTTGGGAGTACTCAAAAGGTTCAACTAAGAACAGAAGAGAATTCAGTCATTTTTAGATTGCCCTTTTTATATGATTCACAGAAATGCAAGTCACACTTGCAAAGTGTATAAATTTCAAAAAAAGCGGTATTTTAAGTCATTAAAAAGTCCTCTATTCTTATATTGTGTGTAATTTGAGATGAAGTTTACTTCTACAAAAATTCTAAAATATTACAAGCCAAGCCTAAAAAGGCATAATCACATTAATAAAGATTTTGTAAGTATTTATCAGCCAACATTTGAGCTTGTTAGGGTTAGGTATTATAATGCAAACAGCTTATATCATTCTTCACATTGAAGATATAAAAATGGAACTCATCCTTATTTTGAAAAAAATTAGGAACTTTTTTTTTTAATGAGCACTTTAGAAATAAAAGTACCTGACTGTAGATTTTGCGAAACCAATTCTCCAGCTTCCACTGATTTCACACTGAACAAAGCTGCAGAACTGTGTCAGTATTCATATTCGAAGGACTTTAGTAATTCAAATTATACTCCTATTCAGTATAGAAATCTACTGATTTCAGCTTTACCTACACCCACGAAAATATGGCTTACAAACAACATGAAAAACATTGCCATAAGAGAGTAGGTTTATTTTCTAGGAAATTTTATTGAAAACTGCAAATAAGTTCTAGCACTCCACCCACTGTGTTACAGGATATTCTGCCACAGGCATGTGGGAGGCTCATACACATAAGTTCTCAATATATGAACAGTCACTTTTAAAATCAAGACCTCAGGAAAAAAAGCAAGGATTGTATTATTCGGTTTTCTTTCTTCAAAGATGTCTCACACGTTTCCAGATTCTTAAACTACAGTCTTTCTTATGGTGATATCAGTACCTCTGAAACGTATCTCGAATCAGACACTCAAGAGAAACACTTTTAAAACTTTAAAACCCATTCTCCAAGAACAAATAAAAGAACAAATGCAAATAGTCAAGTAGCTCCTCCCAAAAACTTAATTTTTTTTTTCCTGCTTATATGACAGAAGTCATTGTAAATATGGCAAGAAGAGTCTTAAAGATTTGCCATTGCTGTCTGTGTTGAACTAGCCAGGGGTAAAAAAAGAAATCTTGAATCAGGCTTATACAAAACTACTTTCTTATTGGCACAAACAAGATCAATTTGACCATGCACAGACTTCTTCGCATTTCAAGAATACTAGTTTCCCAAATTCTAAATTCCACAAATACTGAAATAGCTTAGTTAACTCGGTACAGTCAATGCCTGTTTGATCTGAGTTTTCGTGTGTTTTTTTTTTTTTATAAATTGTATGTGACCTAGCTGAAGGCAACTGTTGGTTCAAATTAAGAGAAAGAGCTCAAAATCCTGCTATATTTCAGTCTTAGACAGGATGAAGACAAAATTTCCCTCTCTAACCAGAAATCGTTGTGGCTCTGCTCCAAATGGGACAGAAGATGCAGACTATGCTCTTGTTCACGCAGAGCTGGAAGAGAGGCAGTTGTGGCCCAGCAACCAGCTTTTAGGCATTCAAGAAGAACATAAGCAGGAAAAAAAAATACCACAAAAAAAAACAAAAAAATAAACCCAAGCCACCACAAAACTCTACTACCTTTAGGCAATTGGATTAGAGATTGGTTCCAATAAATAAAGAGGTCTCAAGTCTCTCTACCAACATCATCTCTCTGCAATCCTGCTCAGAGGAAAAAGATGCTGATGTTCTAATAAAAGTCTAATCTCTGTATATGACTCATTCATTAAGCTCAAGAGTTTCAGTCCTCTGCTCTAAACACTACCCTCTGTCCATACGAGAGCTAACGACATCCTCTTAGACAGAAAATTACTGTATCACTGCTGAAAAGTCTGACAGTTGTAAACCAAAAGTGAAAAAATATTTGTATCTGTTCTGAATTCTAGACATGCTAGCTTTCCAAGGTTTATCCTCACTCCTCCTGTTAGTTTTAAAAATGCTCGAACTACAGGAGCTTCTTCTCAATCTAGATTTGTCTCATCACTTCTGACAAGCAGAAGATGGTCCAATTCACATTCTTAAAG
The DNA here is from genome assembly GCA_013398915.1 of Dromas ardeola. Taxonomy (NCBI): domain Eukaryota; kingdom Metazoa; phylum Chordata; class Aves; order Charadriiformes; family Dromadidae; genus Dromas; species Dromas ardeola. The sequence continues at coordinate 165,272 of VYZM01018180.1, forward strand.
TTTCCCAAAGTGGTGGAGACAGTCTAGCTCAGGATTAGTAGTACTATTTTCAAAGCTGAGATGACTGACAGTTCACCTTAAAATTGCAAACAGCAGTAATTAAGGATCTATTTTACAGAGAGCTCAGCTATTCAGACTGCAATGGTGGGGAGGGCACTGATGGGGACACACTGTGGCTTATACTTGCCACCTGTCCCCCAAGCGAAGGTGTCACCATTTGTGGGTCACAGCATTTTATTAATGGGCTCCTGCTGTAAACCAACAGGATCATATAATGCAGAAGCTCAGCCTAGATATGACCTGTGGCACCACCGTTGGCAATCAAATACAGCTTGCAAGATTAATTACCAGGAAGGATTCCTGCACTTTGCAAATCCTGCATCACTGATGGCAAGTTACAGTCGGGACTTGTGATTACATCTGAAAGAAGCAGATGCTCAAATTACCATAATCTGCTCCCACCATCCCCATAACGAATTTGGATATTGTCTCTAATTTGCCCTTCTTTCAGAGGAA
>VYZM01018180.1:165834-177525 GCA_013398915.1 Dromas ardeola
GGGGTGGGGGGTGGGGGGGAAGTATCTGTGTTTTTGTAGTATTGTTTTAAAACAATACCACTGGCTAACATTGCTGTTCCCACCCCACCTCCCCTTGTAATCCACTGGGCTCTCTGCTTGGCAACATTAGAATTTGTTTTGTTTATTCTACCATATTGCATTAAGTTTTGTTAGCAAGTATGCAGAGTTATTGTTAAAAAAAATACAAACTGGTGAAGTTTTCAGAGTTACACTGCATCATTTCCACTGTTTAATTGCTTAGGAATTATTCACTAAGCCAGATCATTCACAGCGGTGATTCGAACATCACCATGAAGCCTTCTGCCATGTCACTGGAAGTCCATGATCTTCAATTTCTGCTCTTCCTATTTTAGCTCAGGCAAACAGGAATAATGGTTTAAGTCGTTTACTACACAAGTAACATTCAAGTAAAAGTCCATTGTAGTTCTTACTACATAATGGCTTACATTTAAAGTACTCTATCAATTGACAGGATATTTTTCCAAGGTTTTAGCATCACTTAAAGCATATGTGGTATTAGTTACTTTAAGTATTAGAATCTTAATTTCAGTGACACCAGCAAACACAAACTTGTACTTATTGCTGTTACACAAGCAGATCGTAATATTTGTACACATTTCCTTCTGAATGGGCATTTTTCATAACTATGTTGCCATTAAAACTGATAAAGGAAAATACATTGAAGCTTAGCTAAGAGAGTCAGGAACAAATATATAAGTGTTATGATTTCCACTAGATATTCACAGATAATTTAAAAATATTGTACAGAAATTAAGAAATAATTTTGTAAATTTACATCTCAAATTGTCCCTGTAAGTTTTACAGTAAAAGCAACAAAAAATTGCTAAAAAAATATTCCCAAGTGATTATCCTAATTTAATTTTATGCTAGTCATATCTGGCAATTAATTACTGCCTGTGAGCATGTATAACAGTCTGATTAACTCTTATCAGCTGATCTCTATAATACACTCTCTATTGCAGACAGATTTTTATGACATCTGCTAAATCTTCAAAAACGTGAAAACTGTACTGCTGTAGTAGAATCCCAGTATTTTCCACTACAAAAAACAGCTTTAATGGAGAGGGCTGGGTACACTTCTCCTCACAGACCCTTCAGCTGAACTATAGCCGAGCTGCAAGCTGAACAGGGGAATTAAGAAATTATAAAGGTAAGTTGTTCCCGTGTAGTTTTAAGCCTAAAATGAAGGACAACAGCTAGTGGGGGAAAAAACCATGCCCACAAAGTAGCTCTCTGGAGCACAATCCAGAGTTGAAAACAATTTCTGCCTCTCACCTCATAAAAAATAAGGTTTTTCCTCTCTTCCGTTCCTTCTCTGCTACACCTAGCATCTCCTTGGCAGTTTTCATAGTTATATATGGCCACGGACAGGTCTAAAATGCTGCCGGGCTCCAGCTGAGTCCTGCAGTAGAGACACACACACTCCCAAGTCCCCAGAGGGCTTATTAAGAAGCATGCTTAGGGAGGGAGATGCACCCATATGGCTTGGGGCAGGTGAGATGCAGACATTTGAGCTACCAAACCTAATGCTGAATATACCCAACTCGCTGGGGAGAGCAATTTAGGAGCACCCGCATCCATGACTCCATATACACAACCATTTCACAGCTGGCTGGGCGCTCTAGCTGTATTGCAGAAACTTTCTTTGCAACACAAACCTATCTGTCAACTGAGCCTTCTTTGCAGATTTTTTTTTTTTCATTAATTTACTAGATACGCTGGCTGGGATCATTGAACATCTTGAAGGTCTGAATTCTAACCTAGATTTGACTGGTTTGTGAAACAACTGCCATTTGTTAAACAGTGGAGGTAAATAACAGGAAAAGCTTCCAAAACTTGTGTGGATCTTTCTCACGTCTCTCAGCCGAGATGACCACCATTCCAGCAGTAAATTCTTTAACCAGAAGCTCAGTGACTGCAACAGAAACTACTCAAAGAAATTATTTCTAAATTTTGTGCTCAGCTTAGTACGTCACAATTAACCAGACAAATGTTTATAAAATAATGACTCCCAAATCTCCTTCACACAAACTGGCATCCACACTCATTTCCAAAACGAGAATGTATCCACTGTTGTGACCAAGCCCTCTTCAATCCCCGAATATCAAAAGAAACACTTTCACAGAGCAGTTTTTCTTAATTATATAAAATATTGATATTCATGTATCATGCAGAATGAAACCTGCTCAAAAAGCTAATTGTTTCAAGCTCACATTTATAATACTGGATCATGGCTCTCTTCTGGACAAAAGCACAATTTGAGATCATCATGCAAAGGTTTTTGTAGTTCTGCAATTAATGGATTTTAGCTGACTAGCATGGCAGAAATTATCTATTAAATGAACAACCCGCATAGGTATGTAATGTTTTCTCCATACTCATTTTAGACGATAAAGCTTATAAACCTAGAAAAAGTTTAAATTTAAAGTCTCTTACTATTCTCTAAGGAACAGTAACATCAAGAATAATCAAACGTTGAAACAGTTTTAAATCAAACAAGTGTGAACATGAACTGTAAACACAGGAGCATATCGGGTGACTTCAGGCAATCTCTGCAGGAATGCAGAATAAGCAGTTTCCCATAGAAACCCAGTAACATGAAAGGACTAGCTCCCGCAGCGAAATCAGCAGCCTGAGACTAAGCTTCGCCATCACTGGAGCACCACATTGTTCTACCACGCTGATTACTAAAACCTACTGTCCTTACCCAGGCCGCTTATTTCAGAGCTTTCTGATCAAGTATCATTTGCTAATAAAAAGATTAACTATTTCACATGCTTAACATATATGAAACAGGTTCTACAAGAGACTGATACACTTTGACATCAAATGAGCTACTGAGAGGTGAATTAGCTACCCATTCTTACAGGTAAATTCTGTGCCTCTCTTCCTTGGAGTAATCTCCTTCAAGGAAAATCCAGTGTTCATTTTTGCGTGACAGGTAAAGAACATCAGTCACACTATCCACAGAAACTAAAAATCATTAATACAGCCTGTAGAAGGCAATTTAGAATAGCCCAACTCTAGTGCTTGAATACACCTACCGGCTCCAACAGACAGGCTGAGCGCCAAACTTGGGACATTTGTTAGATGCTCGGTAATGGGATTAACTTCTATATGCCCTATATTTACTTTGAAATAAGTTACCTTTCAAAAAATAAAAAGCGCTACTGCTTATTTCATATTTTATTTAAAGGAATTGAAAGCTGTACAAATTATGACAACTGAATAAAAAGAAAGGTTCTCACTGAGCAGCAAGATCAGCTTAAGTGTTCAAGATCAGAGTTCAGATGAACAGAAATGCAAAGTCTCAATGCTACTGCATGCAAAATGTCATGAAGTACCAAATAAATCTTATCAGATTTTTCAGCGCTTTCATTCACTGTCCACATGAAAAGTTCACTGCAGGACTAAGAACAAGATTAATTTTTAAATACAAACCAGCAAAGGTGTTAAATGAAGTAATTTTCACTATTATTGCACAAAGAATCTTTTATATACTGTTTCAAGTAAGAGAAGCTGAAGGGGATTTTATTTTCCTGTCACACGAATTCACCTTAATGTTTATGGGATTGCTATCTAGAGCAAATGCAAACAGTAATCACCAAAAACTTATTGTCTTTTATGTCTTCATCCATTTCTCCCTCCAATTGAGATTTTTATTTTTTTTGGTTCCCAATTATACCTCTGGTCTCCCAGTTTCTCCACTAATCCATCTCAAGTCAGTGCCGTGTTAGTTCCTTACCCTTGCAGGTAAGAAAAGAGAATGTAGCATTTTTTTGACTAATCATAGGAAAAGGCTCACTCTTAACCTGAATAGAGTGTCATCTGTATACTGGGAAATATCCAGTATGCAGCTGATCATTCATTAAATCTGACTTCATAATAAGCAAGTTTCAAACTGGTATTCTTTCAGAATTAGATCTTTCCAGTGTGAAAGCCCATAAAGTGCTAGAGCTGAGGAAAAAGACTAAAAGGTTTCAAAACCCCTAGAACCAATAGGTTTTGAACTTGATACCTACATAAGGAGATTTACATACATATTTTATACCACATATTTCCATTTAATCTGAAGAAACATGTATTCATTAACCCTCCAGGCACAATGTATGTCTGAGATAGACCACTCCCAAAATAAAAACACTAAAAAGCTCTGCATTACAAAAAGCTGCCTTCTACACATGTAGCACCCTTGAAAAAAATGAAAATATTTAATGTTCCGGGGTTTGGTCTTGTTTACTGCATGTCAGGTTGCCTACGGATCCATTTATCTAACTCCTGTATGAATAAGAAAAACTACTTGTCCATGCACTACAAAGATAATCTCCCAAGCGTGAAACTACTGTCTACAGAGGGATCTACTGATTCCAATTATCACCGCTTTGCCATTAGCAGAACAAGTCTTTGTGCCGGCATCATTCAGAGCATCACCTCTCTGGAACAGTCTGAAAACCCACAAGCATCACAGTGCCGCTTCAATTTTTGCAGAGCAGAAAAGGAACTCAGATCCCAGGGTTGGTTTGTTTTTTTTTTTTTTAATGCTTCTGTATACTAGAAGATTTTTGCATCTAGACCAGGCATGGCATTAAAAGAAAATAAAGCCTCCTCTTTTCCTTTTAGCAGCAACAGGAGTGCCTTTACAGATTTAACCAGTAAGAGAGATTCATATCACAACTACAGTTGAAATCCACTCAGGAAAAGAATCTCCATATCCTCTGTCTTAGGAGAGCTGTCGAGAAAGTAGCTATCTCTACAGGCTGCTGATTTCTGAAGACATGCTCATAATCCCAATCGCTAAAATTATTTCTGACTATAACCTCATCATATGAATAATATATACTTTTTTAAATTTTATACTTCTTCCAATACCTCTATTACCATATTATGAAGTCATTTCTATTATAAAACATTTCAAATCAATAGCTACTTACATTAATTCTTTGCTTTAGTTTTGCCAAAAATAAGAAACTGCTGTGTAACTCTCAAATTGCATTCTATAATGGTAAATTAAAACAGGCTTGTCTAATAGTTCTTCCCAATGAAATTCAGCATAGCCCCAGCTTCTAAATAAAGCATAAAATTATTTAACATGACCAACTATACTGCAAATCTTCCAAGGATAATTCACGTTGGAAGGGACCTCAGGAGGTCATCTAAATACCTGATCTAACATGTTAGAAGTAATCCTTTGCAGGATTACTTTAAAGAAAAGCAAGTTATTCCACTCTGTGGTAGCACGCATTAAAATAAAGGAAAGTATAGTTTCTCAAACAGGCTAGTATCAATACAAAATATTAGCTTTTTTTAAAAATGTAGAAAACTAAGAAACCAAGAGTTCTTAAAACACACAGAACTGACTCACTGCTTAGGCAATACCTAATCTGCTTAGAATCTAAATGGATGAACTTGCAAGACCTTAAATTTAGAAAAAAAACCGTAGCAGCTGTCAGATTTTTTACATCACCGATTAAGAAAAACTGGGAAATTAAATTCTGCAGGGAGACTAGACTGCAAGTACTTCCTCCTCATCCTTTACACACGCACACAAAGGCTTCTGTATCTTCATTATGGCAAAGTGTATTTTTTTTGCCTAGAAAGAGCCCAAAACCCAAAGCTCTCCAAAACCTACACAAAGCAAGGTCAGGACCTGTTCAAAACAGCAAAACTACAGCTGACTGTTACGAAAAGGTTAGACAATACAGCATAATTAGTGTGCACCTGACATGATGGGGGAATATCAAGGTTGCCACCAATAAGCAGCTTAATAATAGGTTAACGAGCAAGGTACAGCTCATTAGAGAACTAAGAGATGAACCTTTGACCACTGCAACACCACAAGCAAGGAGATAGACACCTGAAATAGTCCTTACTACATGTCTCTAAATACTAAGCGTGCTATGGTAATGCTAGTAACTACAGCTTAGCGTTAACCACTTTATCCTACTATTAAAAGGACACAATATAGAAAGTTAAAACCAAGATGAACAATATCTATAATACTACTTTTAAAGAACTGTTTGAGTGTATATAATGAAAAACCAAAGGTTGGATTCAGACCCTAGATAAACACCACTTTATGCTAATAATTACTATCTACCATCCTGCTCTAGTAAAAGAAACGTACATGAAAAATACAGTGTCAAGTCAAGCTATGCTGACGGGCAAGACTGACTGAACGCGGATCCTGAGAGCATCACCATTAGAGATTTTGGGACAGCGAGACACAGCTGATGGGTTGACATCACAAACACCCAACGGGGAAGTCAAGGCTTTCCATGCTCGTTCTCAAGCTCCACCCACTGGCCAACTTGTCTTAGAACTAAAAAAGGTATCATTTAAACAATTAATCCAGAGGAGGACCACAAAAATGATCAGACGGCTGGAGCACCCCTCCTATGAAGACAGGCTGAGAGGGTTGTTCAGCCCAGAGAAGAGAAGGCTTCAGGGAGACCTTACTGCAGTTTTCCAGTATCTGAAGGGAGCCTACAAGAAAGATGGAGAGGGATTTTTTACAAGGGCATGTAGTGATAGGATGAGGGGTAATGGCTTCAAACTGGGAAAGCATGTATTTAGATTAGATATTAGGAAGAAATTTTTCACTGTGAGGGTGGTGAGACACTGGCCCAGGTTGCCCAGAGAAGCTGTGGATGCCCCATCCCTGGAGGTGTCCAAGGCCAGGCTGGACGGGGCTTGGGGCAGCCTGGTCTAGTGGGTGGTGTTCCTGCCCAGGGCAGGGGGGTGGAACTAGGTGATCTTTAAGGTGCCTTCCATCCCAATCCTCATGATTCAATTCAAAATAGAGTTATGGAATACACAGAACCAAATAAATGATACCTACAACCTCACTGAGGTTAGGGCTAGTTATAAAAAAAAAAAAAAAAAACAAAACAAAACACAAACCCCACACCTTGACTCACAGTTATCTAGTTTCTCAAGAGTGCACCAGAACTCATGTATACTGGAAAAGAAAAAAATATATTGTCATTTTAGATCTTCCCCACTTCTGAACATGAAACTTCTCTGACAGACCACAATGTTTTCAGAAAAGCTGTTTGCATTTCTATTACAAGGCAAAAACACATAAAGATTAAAGTTGCTATACAGCATTAATAACTCTTGCTACTACCAACTGAATTGTATAAATCCTTTACTAACGATCACTAAAAAAATGAAAAAAGCCTACCATTCACTGAATTTTACCAGCAGCCTTGCTTCCACAGATTTAGCCAAATTCTACTATATGAGATAGCAATTGCCATTCAATGGCAGAGCAGCTTCAAAATAGGGTGTTTTGCCAGACAAACACATTTCTTGAAGAGCCAAAGAAAAGTGATTATATACTATTAGAATAAAACACCAATTACTACTTATTTGCTTAGACATAAAGTATATCCCTCCTTCTTCCAATTAGTAGACAATTGCTTTTATGGTCGAAGTTGTACATAAAATGCTAGGCGAACTTTAAAATGCACTTACTAGTCTACATTGCCTCCCCTCATAGACACTTAAGAGCGCATCAGGCATGCAAGATGCCTTCTTCCACTTTCAAGCTACAGTTACGCACATCGCGCAAAGCCACTCCTAACAGATGATACAGAAGAAGATGATCTTACTAATCACTGCTTCGCTGCATAAAATTTTGGACATAACTGTAAAGAATACAAGAGTATGTGTGTAGTAATTTGCCTGTAGCAACAGGCAGTATACGTGTGAAGATACAACACAATTTTAATGCAGTATTTTACAATTAAATAACAGAGGGAGGGGGAAATCTGCTTTACACAAAACTTAGTTACAGGATGTTCAAAAATCAACTACTGACAAGAGTTCTGATGCCATTCGCTACCGTGTAATAACCTCTAGAAGTTGCCTAATACAAAAGACAAAGAAAATAGCATCTTTTAATTTTTAATGCTACTTAGCATCTTGAAACAAGATAAAACTCCTTTGTGGACTTCAGTCAGGAAGCAAGCAGGGTAACAAAGTGTTCCCTTTTAACCAGCTGAAATGAGAACTCCTCACACTCCCAAGCGCTTTTGTTTACAAGGTTGTAATTACTGCCATTCAAAGATTTATGTACAAAGCTACTTGAGCAAGAGCATGGAGACATCAACAAGGTTTTGAACTACACATGGAAGCAAATACTGACTTAAACAAAAGGCATATAGGCCATTGGAAAAAGAGTGGGGAGAGGATAAGCACATTCCCTGCAGATGAGAAATTAAGCTTTAAGCAAGGTAACAGGTTATTAAGCAGTTGTGAAACATTGCTGACTTCTTCCTACACATTCTTTGCTAAGGAATATATTAGCATACCACAATCCCAAGTCAATGTATTCTTAAAAAATTCTGTTAAAAATACCGAGTTTTGCATCTTATCAGCAGGGGGCTTGTTTGTCCAACTCAGTTCTCCACACCGTCTAAACCGTAATGTCTCAATTCTCAACTATGCCACCACGTCAGAGTGCGTTGTTACTACTCAGCTGTTACCAAGTTTTGCTGTCTAGGGATCTACCTGCACAAACTCATCTGAGTCACACTGGTGGAGAATGTGTGTCTTCAGTCTGTGTTTTACAAAACCTTCGGCAACTGTGGACAGCTAAAGGTTAACAGAGAGCTAAAGATTCCCATGCAGGGGTCTGTGTTCCCACTTGCAGCTTTAAAGGCAAAGTTATAGACAGTTATGACACCAATGACCCAATCTTCCTACCTTAAGACAATTTCATTAATGCGCATTAAGCTCAGTGCCCTGCCTTCTCCCTCCGCACCACAGTGGGTCAGAATGATGCGTTCAGAGCATGGCATAAAATTTAAAGGTCAAAAGCACCATATACAGGGTTGGACATTGTTTTACTGAATACTTGCCATCCTGTGCTACCAGCCTACTATCTAGTGTGGAAGCCAGCTATGATACTGCATTTCCCTCCCAAGCGTTCGCAAATTCCCAACTCCTTATAACTTAAAGAGAACATTTTAAAATAACAGTTCATTCTTCTTATTTCTATAATAATTTATGCTTCCTATATTGTTCTCAAGGTCAGTTACCTTCTGTCCTTACACTTCTGCTCATTTCTGTCCCAAGCACTGTGCTCTGCTTCTTTCCTTCCTTTTAACACGTCAGTGGCTCACACATGCCTCATCCATCCTTTCTGGCGCAGAAAGTTTGAGAAATATGCGGAAAATTCATTACCTCTAACTAAATGAGAGCACCCTACTGCCCAGGGGCATCTCCCAGAGGAAAAATGAGGATGTCTATCCTCCTCCGCTGAAGGGGAGGAGCAAATCACCACTGGTTCCACAGGCGCCCTGAAACTTGTCTAGAGAGCATAAAGCTCTACTTGCTCTCTCTAGGTACGCTGAGAGTGCTCCCTCTGCACCATGACTGTGCTACCCCAGCCACTCCTTCGGGCGTTTCTCCACAGTTAACAGCTTCGGTCTATTTCCAACAGCTCCTGACAGCTTCCCTGCTGCCTAGGGATTACTCTCTTCTGGAGAGCAATTCAGTACCTCAAAATTTGAAAGGCCCACCATGTTACTCAAAGTGACTACTTATTGCCTTGTCAGGGCTTTTCAAATCTTGCATTTTTTATACATCCACTATCATGAGAACTCTTATAAATTCAATTGCAGAAAAACTGGCTGAAAGGTCTTCAAGAGTTACATCACTGCAAAGCTAATTACACTTCAAAATTCAAACAGGCATTTTCAGTTACTCATCTCTGATGAATTTCAGAGAGAAGGCTTATTGTAGAAGAATGTGGTAAACAAAACAAAAATCCTTACTTAAGACATAATACAAGCTACAAAGAACAAAAGAGAAAGGAAACAATAGTGTCCAAAGAGTGGTAGGACACATGACAGAAAGGGAACATGGTACCTGAACAGTGGTAAGACATTCAATATCTTTTAATCAGAAACAAAGGTGGAATCAAAGTAAAGATGCCACTTGCCACTTCTGCTACAGAATATCACTGAACATTTCATTATATTCACTATATAATCAGTCTGTGCTACAGTGTGTGCATTTATAAAAGAAAATACGCTATCTTACAAAAAAAGACAAGAAACCCCATGAGGCCTCCCAAAGTTTTACTTACCACAAATGTGGCAATACTTCTCTTACCAATTTCTAGATTACCCCAAAGTTACTGAAGAAATTCAGTACACTACCTATCATCAGATCTCAAAAACATTCCCTAGAGAGTGAACTTCATCCTTTCTGACATTAAGCAACAACCACCTTGTCTCCACAGATAAGCATGAGCCAGAAGTCTTCCCCAGGTGGCTCACCAGTGGCAGAGGCTTGGGAGGACACCCCAAACCCACACACTGTCCACAAAGCCATCCTTCTACCTTTTCTAAAGAAGGATATCATGGTCCTGTCGCTGGGACACCTGACAGGATCCTAAAGTTTTTTTGATACCTACTAATTCTGCCATTTAGTTACACGCAGTTCAGGGCATGTCCCAATCTGACTGTGCAATGGCTTTTTCACCTACTATAAATGAAAAAAAGATGCTTACCTTCATGAAAAGCTTTTGATATCAAACAAGCGGTGTACAAGTACCCCTACTGTAGAAGGGCCAACAGAAACCTCTTTTTACCTATTAAGAGCAAAACAGCAATTCTAATGCACGCCACCCAAAGTAACATTGAGGACGCAGGACATCTTACCTGATTTTATAATTGGGTAAGGTGTGCTTGCGCTTAATAACTTTCTTGAACTGGTTCACAATGATGGAAGTGAGCTGAGGCATGGGCCTCCCTTCAAACTGAGACTTCACTTCAAAGAGTATCACGGGGTCATCCATAAAAGAGAAGGACCAGTGTGTGAAGGGCAGGCGGGAGAAGACCAGCTTCAGCTTCCCCGTCACCTGGGAGATCTTGACAAAGAGGTAGCCCGACTTGCCAAAGAACAGGTCGGCATCGATGGCCAAGTGGAAGCCACCGTTGTACTCCACATCTACCTCAAAGTTCAGCTCCTCGGGGCAGCCCTCTTCGTTGCAGACCACCGGCCGAATGAGCTTGACAGCTTTGAAGATGGGCAGGACGCTGCCGAGCGAGACGTCCCTGAGGCTGAGCCCCTCCAGCATCTTCCCCGTCACCTTGGCCTGGAGCAGCTCCTCAAACTCCACCTTGATCTTCTTGGTGACCCAGTTCCTGATCAGGGCCGTGTCCCTGAGCTCCCTGAAGATGAAGAGAAAGATAGCATTGAGGAAGTGGCACGTCTCCTCACGGGAGGAGGGCGCCGGAGGGGGCTCTGGCTGCTGCGGCGGCTGCTTAGCGCTGGGCTCCGGGCCCGGGGCGGCGGCGGGAGCCGCGGCGGCGGCCGATGTCGAGGCTGGGGCCGGTTCCGGAGACGCTTGGCTACCGGCAGGCTCCGAGGCCTGGAAGTAGTCCCTGAGGCTGCAGTCCGCCGCGACGCGAGCGTAGACGAGGCCGCCGGAGGTTCCGTCCACCCCGGGGGGCTCCGGCTTCTTCCTGTAGAGGAGCAGGAGCTGGAGCAGGAGGGTGAGGAAGCAGCCGGCCAGCGCCGAGAGCAGGCTCACATAGACCAGCAGCATCCTCGCCGTGCCGCGCCCCGAGCGCGCTGCCCTCACCGCGCCGCCGCCATGGCGGGGGCCGCGCCCGCAGGCCGGCGTTTAACGGC